>JAMKCH010009303.1:0-43932 GCA_023653785.1 Ophioderma brevispina
TTTAGAATGTCAGTGACCAATGGATATAGAGTGCAAACCCCTTATGCAGTTAAGTCTTAAACAATCAACCTGAAATACTTCGGATCTTTTTTTTCTCATCAGGGTATGCAGTCCATTGTTACTGCAAAGAAAGTGAATAGATTACAGATGTTGTCACCTCCCCGACGTCCAGTATCTGGTAATGACATAAGAGGCAGTATACCTCACTTCGTTCATGATTTTGAAAATGTAGGTCGATGAATACCAATGACTTTCTTCTAAAAACAAATTGAGTAGAAATAGGGTTTTAAAGACAACAACTTGCGGATTTAGGTTCTGCACAAATTAGGTCAGCCCATTCAAACAAACTTTTCTTTCATGACGTTAATTAAGGGGACAGTACACCATAAAATAAAAAAATCTACATTTTGCATCCTATTTTGATCCCATGTTAGGTCACTAGTACCTGGGTGAAGAATATTCGAAAAATAAAAGGTCAAGGTCAAAGGTCACCTCATTCGCATAATAATGGGCGGCCATCTTGGATTTGGGGGTACATGTAAATCCCAGGGTTTTTCTCCGTAACCAAATGTAGTAGGGGGTTGAAATTTGGATATGGTGTTCTACTATAGATACTGCAGTGCGCTACAGAGCCCTTTTTTGAAATTTATAATGTAAATCACAATTTTTATGCATCAAATATCAATTTTATGTAATTTTTATCATATGTTTGGAGAGTTTTGAATTTTAAATATTATTTTTTAAATAATAAGGCACAAATGTCAAAAAGGGCTCCGTAGCGCACTAAAGAATGTTATGATTTATAAACACTGAAAGTTTGACCTTTCTAGCACTTTCCGTTGCTGAGAAAAATCCCGGGAAAGTTGTAAAACAGCGCATTCAGGATATCGCTTTTATGATCTAGAAACACTTAATTTGCATATTATGCAAATTATTTTATATATAAATGCAATTTTGAGAGCAGATTTAGAAAGTACATGAATTTGTCAAAAAAATGACACCACTTGCAGATTTTAGCTATGTTCCATTAAGAAGTTACGGAATTTTAAAGGGAAAAGTGATAAAACTAGCTGGGTGAAAAACAATAAAAACAAAAGAAATTAGCGCACTATATTTCTTTTGTTTTTTATTGTTTTGAGGCAAGCTTTTGAATCAGTCGGCGAACTAGAATTGACGATAACTTGCGAACCGAATGTCCGATTTGAATGGGATAAAAAGTATTTTGAAGAGCAAAAATGTGCTCTTTAATTTAAGAAATAGTCTTAAAATGGCACTTCAAGGTGACTCAGGGTGTACTCCACCCTTAAGTTAATTGAACACACAGTAGAATCTCAAGATTTATTTTATCGCGAACGAGGAAAGGTATTCCGTGCTTGAAGTCATGAAATGTTGAGCGTGTGTATATCCATTGACCACTGATATTCTAGAAATAAATAAGTTGACATTTTTCCCCAAAGAATGCGCACTTTTTTATGTGGGAATACAGCTTTATGTTAAATAATAATGTTTTAATTTGAGTGAAGGAAATAAGTTATCCCCAGGTCTGTAGCACGAATATCCAATTAAAGACCAACATTGTATCATGCACAGTACCCTAACATCACCAATCACTATATATTGTTACAATATGCTCGTCAACCAAGGGCACAGTTCATTGGGTTGTACTTGTACATTCATTGACATGGTCTGATCTTGTGTATTCTAGGTATCATATATCATACACAAAACTCAGGGGGTGTTTTTCAAATAAACTTGTGAATAAAAGCTATTGAACTGTGCCATAGGAGTTGATAATTCATTGTCTCATAGTGAATGTGCCCCCTGTTGAGATGTATCATTTCGCCAAATAATATATTAACCAAATAAACAGCGATTTGCATCAAAGGACACACAAAGGTGGCATACATAAACAAATTAAATAATACATATATAATAAAATGCCTTTTACATAAGCACGTCAAGTAGATTTACAAACAATTTTATTCTGGCTTGAATTTTTTTTTGATAAAGTGCATAGGAAACTTGCTTGTATGACATCACCTGACATTTTATAAAATGGAAGATTGCAAATTCCTTTTGCGAGAGAACTTCCAATACGAACAATCGTGGGAAATGAAGTGGTGCTCTTATCTTGCTTTGTTGTTTGTGTACAGTGATTCTATTCCGTAGGATACGTGTTTTGTCATATATATTATTTATTAAGGGGAGGGTTATCCCGCTATTTCTGGAAATTTCGAGGAGCGATTTCAGATATTTCTCAAAATGTCACCTATACATATCATATACCATCATGTAGGCCTTGACCTGAGCTTTCAAAATCGGTATTAATTTTCACCTTTGTTGCCATGGTAACCATGTTAGGCCTGTGATTGGCTAAATTTTTGAACAAACGTAACTCAAACACCGTTTGATGTACATTAATGAGGTTGGGGGGGAATGTTTGGTGGGACGTTCCGGAGGAAACCATGTTCTCGGATTTTTTAATTGGTTGCCATGGCAACCGTGAGCCAGCCAATAAGCACTTTTTACTGATAACTTAAAAACGAAGGGGAGAAATTCGAAAATCGGAAGGAATGGTTTTCTAGAGCTTAGTCTTCTTAACATCGTGCAATTTCATTCCTTTTTTCGGTTTCTAGTTACGTTTGTGGAAAAGCTATTTTGCGCTTTTTTACGAACGAGAGATAGGCCTTTAAAGTTGTGCACCGTTGAGGGCGCTATTTATACGAATTATGTAATTATTTTGCATTGTTTAGTTTAGTTAGTAATTTATCATAATTTTTAATATCAAAGTTTGTAAAACATGAAAAATGAAAAAAATAAAAAGTTATTAATTTTAAAATAATTTTGCTAAAATAGCAGGGTGAAGAAATTAAGAAATACATAAGAACTGTTCCAGTATGTTAACAGTGATCTATTTAATTCTTTATCAGTATACAATTCGATACAAGACTAAAAAGATAACCACACCCCACAGCCTATAATTATTTTTGAAAAATATGTTAATTATCACTAGTTTAAATTAATAATTTTACATACAAAGTATGTGACAAAGCTTTTGCCAAGTTGTGTTCACCTCCGATACTTTGATCGTCGTATCTTCGGAACCAAGTGTCGGATTTTAGCAAATAAAGTATTTAAAGCTGAGACTTACTGCATACGGCAGGTACAATATCTCACTGTGCAGTGAAAAAAAATTTCCCAATAGCAGCGGGATAACCCTCCCCCTTAAATCTTTACAAGAGATATCATTCAAAACAGTTTTATGGAACAAATCAATGAAAACGCTTATATTTTAATTGCGCGTGTGAAAATCTTCATTTTTTAGGAGTTCCTGGCGAATCATGTGGTGCGTTCATGGTAAGGTTGCAATTAAAGGTGCTGTTCCCGATTTTTTTGTCTACGTGTTCTCACTTTTATGAGGCCTGACAGGTGTTAAACCATTGACTATAAGTACCGTGGGAAAACACACTTGCGGTTTTGATGCTAGACGCGATTAAGCATAGTGCAACGCCCATTTCATTACTGTGCTAATATTGATGGTTTAACCACTCAAAACGGTAGTTTTTTTATCTATATCTTGAGAAAGAAACGGATTTGAAGCTTGAAATTTCAGGACAACAATGAAAAAAATATGGCATTTCATCTGATATTCAAAATTTATACTACTTCGGTTAATCCCAAAGACGATCGGAACAAGCCACTTTAAAGGGATCCATTATCATTACGGTTTGGAAGCTTTGCCAGTCTATTTTTATTTCAAAATCTTCAAAAAGCATGTATCTGTTTCTGCACACGTGTTTAATAATTGCACTATTTTATCATTGTCTGAAATGTTTGGGAAATAATATATATCTGCACTCACAGGGCAGTCAATATTTTTGTACTTGAAACTGTACATGGTAGAGTGGACTCGTCTTCTTCAGACAGAACATCAATGAGGGATCGATACCTCCCGATGATCAATGAAGATGTTGTTCCCTTTTGACACAGATCTTTCCTCGAGGGTGATTGACAAGATGGTGCCGCCTCCCCACAGAAAGGCGGAGCTTGACGATCGCCTTGCTGGAGTGATTGGCGATCGTGTTATTCTGAACCATCAACCGAGTGGCCACCACGATCTGACTCCTGTTATGCCGTCTCGTATGTAGACGTCAAAGGGTGACTCTATAAACAAAGACCAAGACCCAAAGACCAAGACCCCAGCAAACATAAAAAAAAGACCCCCTCAACTATAAAACAAAAGACCCGCTCTCAACTATAAAACAAAGACCACTAACTATTAAAACAAAGACCCCCTAACTATAAAACAAAGACACCCTCAACTATTAAAACAAAGACACCCTCAAACTATAAAACAAAGACCCCTCAACTATAAAACAAAGACCCCCCTCAATAATAAAACAAAGACCCACCTAACTATAAAACAAAGACCCCCTCAACTATAAAACAAAGGACCCCCTTCAAACTATAAAACAAAGACCCCCTCAACTATAAAACAAAGGACCCCCTCAAAATATTAAAACAAAGGGACCCCTCAACTATAAAACAAAGACCCACCTAACTATAAAACAAAGACCCCCTCTCAACTATAAAAACAAAGGACCCCCTCAACTATAAAACAAAGACCCCCGTCAACTATAAAACAAAGAACCTCTCAAAACTATAAAAACAAAGACCCACTAACTATAAAACAGGACCCCTTCAACTAATAAAACAAAGACCCCCTCAACATAAAACAATAAGACCCCTCAACGATAAAACAAAGACCCCCTCAATATTAAAAACAAAGACCCCCTCAAACTAGAAAAACAAACGACCCCTCAACTATAAAACAAAGACCCCTCAACTATAAAACAAAGACCCCTCAACTATAAAACAACGACCCACCTCACTTAAAAACAAAGACCCCCTCAACTATAAAACAAAGACCCCTCAACTATAAAACAAAGACCCCTCAAATAAACAAAAACCCAACCCAATTCTGAATTCTTGCATAATCTCCAATTGCATAACGTTTGCATAAAAAATACCCATTTTACTTCAAAAATGAAATTCTCCTGCCAAAACCACACCTTCTTGTCTCCTTATTTTTCATTATGGGCTGGATTCATTTATTACTGACGAAATGTTAGGGGGATTTATTTGCAATGGCCCGATATCAAGCGATTACCCACCCTTTTTCTCGCGATCTCTTCAAACTTTCTACTTCATTGTACCGTAACTCTGAAAACAAAAAAAAAAAGCGGTTGATTTGCGGCCATTTGATTTTCTCACTGTTTCAAGTTTTGTTTTCGATGCTAGCGATATGTGCATGGTAATGTCAAGGATGTTTCGGAAATCCATATCTATAAATGTGATTGAAGGCATAATTATTTAAATGGGAAGGTCCACGTAAAGTAACAGAATTACAGTTTTAAAATTATTTGAGAAAATTTTGAAAAAAGCTGTGTTCAGCTGCTGCAAACAAAGCTTTTAATAGTTAGGTGGCAGTTATATAACGTTTGAAATAAAACCAGTAGTGGTTCTGTCAACTTTAAGATGTTTACTCGGCGCGGCGTCGGCTATATGGTCAACCTAAGCTGTTTTGGCGCAATTCTCAGTGGGTCATCTTCCATAAAATAATTAAAATGCATAGTGTGTAGGGGGGCCATACTCGACCTCGTCCAGCTCCGCTCCATACATAGCTGGTTGTAATATGATTTGGGATCACGAAATTACCGGATTGCGCCAAAAGGAGTCCTTTGCATAATTACATAAAACGCACGTGTGTACTCGACCTCGTCAGATCCGCTCCATGCATACACATCTGTGTGTAACATGATTGGGGATCACCTTACCAGATTGCGCCAAAACAGCTGTTTTGGCGCAATACTCAAGGACATTTGACATTAAATTACACAAAAACGCACGTGTTTGTATCGACCTCGTCAGCTCCGCCCATTCATACACAGCTGTGTGTAACCTATTTGGGGCTACCTTACCGGATGCGCCAAACAGCTTACACACACACACTGTATATCAGTGTGGGTCAGAGAAATTCTGACAGCGATTAAGATAGTCTCGGCAGTATGAGATTCAAGGTCATGGATAGATTCAGTCATGCAAAAAGCGGCACATTGACCGATGAGGATAATGAAAATGAGCATTTTACATCTCAAAATAACACGATAAACCGGATAACGCAAAAGAAATAAAAGAAAAAAACACGCTGCTCAGTGGCCGTAGCCAGGGATTTGTTGACGAGGGGGCACAGATTTGTGGATGTTCAGACCACGTGATTGTACCAACAAACAATTTTTCTAAGGTCGCGGTTTACCGTCGCCTCCAACATGGACACCATCACAGCAACGTAAAGATAGGATGAGGTTAGTTACAGTTTTTGACCAATTAAGCAGTAAAACCAATTGTTAGGAAAAAAACTTTTTTGTTTTCTCTGTATTTCATATCATGCACATCGCGGCTCAAACAACAGCTTACAGATTTTAGACAAAAGGTACCGAAAGGGGTACCGACGGACCTTATGTTACCAAAGGAACATCACGGTGGGGGGGGGGGGGCACGTTCTCCCCTTGGCTAGCCACTGATTTACGATAATTTCACATATATTTTATAGTTGAGGGGGTCTTTGGTTGATAGTTGAAGGGGTCTTTGTTTATAGTTGAGGGGGGTCTTTGTTTGATGAGTTGAGGGGGTCTTGTTTTATAGGGAGGCGGGGTGTCTTTGTTTGATAGTTGAAGGGGTCTTTGTTTTATAGTGAGGGGGGGGGTTCTTTGTGTATAGTTGAGGGGGGGTCTTTGTTTTATAAGTGGAGGGGGTCTTTGTTTTAGAGTTGAGGGGGGGTCTTTGTTTATCGTTGAGGGGGGGGGTCTTTGTTTTATAGTGAGGGGGGTCTTTGTTTTATAGTTGAGGGGGTCCTTTTATAGTGAGGGTCTTTTGTTTATAGTTGAGGGGGGTCTTTTGTTTTATAGTTGAGGGGTCTTTTGTTTTATAGTTGAGGGGGGTCTTTGTTTTATAGTTAGGTGGGTCTGTGTTTTATAGTTGAGGGGGGGTCTTTGTTTTATAGTTAGGGGGTCGTTGTTTTATAGTTGAGGGGGTCTTTGTTTTATAGTTGAGGGGGGTCTTTGTTTTTATAGTTAGATGCGGGTCTTTGTATTTTAGGAGTTGAGGGGGTGTTGTGGTCGGTTGTTTTTAGTGAGGGGTCTTGCGTCTTTTGGGGGGTCTTGGTCTTTGTTTTATAGATAAACTCGAGTCATTCTAGTTTTGTCATGATAATTACTCTTTCAAACACAAATAAATGAGCCTTGTGCACAAGTGATCATCAATTTTATATAATATAACAGATTTATATTTTTATTCAGATCTATTGGTTCAAGGAATTTGGGCTGTCCAAAACACAAATTCACAGTATATAGTAAAATTACACACAATTTTAAAGATGATACATAAGTCCAAAAGAATGCGTTTGCAGTTCACGATGAGATGTCCTCCAAGCGAAGGCTCCAAAATGACAGCATTGCAAAGTACACTTATAAAATCCCTCAGTTAATATTTCCATTGGAATCTTCTCAGTCCTGAAGGTAACGTTTGTCCAGCAGGAAGTCAAGAACGACAAGCAAGATGTAAAATAAGTCCATCTACGACGCTAATATTCCACAGTATATCAGGCAAGATAATCACCACGATTTATATCTGTCCACAATTTGGAATCCAATTTTGATTTCCCAGCAACTTGCAGGCTTCAAAGACGACAGTCTAGTAGAATAATTATAGCACTGAAAATATAATAAATCCTGGCACTATGTGAAGCATAAAATCTACCATTATTGTAGATAAAAACTAGCGATAACTATACTGTATAGAAGTAACAAGCCAGTTGTAAACACGTTGGACATGGGGTTCGTTCGCGAAAGCAGTCGTTAAGACTAACGTAGCCCTAGTTGCGACGTACGTTACTACTAAGATTTTTACGCGTTATTGAAACTTGGACGTAGGCTACGTGTTGTCCCTACGAGTAAGCCAGATTTGCGATTAAAAATACGTGTGGTCATGAGCTTACCGTAGCACAATCGTAGAGTGTGGAATTGAACAAATTGGGTCCGCTGTTACCATCCATCCAGCCTTGTTAGCAACTCTATCTTCATTGGGGTAACAGCATTATAGTTCCAGAAAAAATGAAGGGAGAGGCAGTCCTGAAGCCTTAAATATAATGAAGATATATAAAATAGCAACTCGTAGATCTCTTCTTTCAATGAAGTATGTCAAAATTATTCATATACAGGTAATGGGCTGAAAATATAATTGTAATTGCGCAATTGAAGCGAAATCGGTGCATGTTAATTAACACTTAACTGAAATCAAGGGGGTTGCATTCCGTTATTGCATAACGGGGGGTTCCTAGGGACCCCCCAATAAAACCACTTTCAAAAGGATTTTTTTGATGAAATCCACCACATATTAGAAGGCTCAGAAAGACCAATCAAACAATAAAGAAATTAAAAACGGAAGAAAGGAAAGTGGTTCAGTAAGAACATTGGGGCAAAACATGATTTTAATGTTGCGTCAAAATGTGCGAAAAAGACAATTTAGTTTCTGCATTTTCTACGGCCAGTGCTTCATCTAGACTAGTGCTGATTGCTTTAATTGGTGAAGAATGAACTATAGTTACCATATTAAGCACCACACATAAGGTCTCATGCCATTTTATATGGTTTAAGGTTTTGTATAATTTCCCATAGGTTCCTACAGTCAATCGCTAAGGATGTATAGAACATATTTGGCTCCAGGCATTTAACTTGCCTGTAATCTCATTTTCATGTCCTTTATTTTGTTTGTTGGTATTATAGGCCTCTATTAATTTTCATTTTTTTCAATAAAATATTGGTCTTTCCAACCTATAAGGATGACTCCTAATGAGGAAACAAATAGCCGCCCTCTTTGGTTCTGAAGGCATTTTCTTGTGCTGGTGTAGGCTATCTACTCCGAGATCGAAAAAGTTTACACAGGCTAATAATCACAAGCAAATTTACGCGGTTCTCATCAACCAGGGGACTTTAATATGCGAGGGGATATAGTTCCGAGTACTGACCCCGTTTCTATAGTCTGCACTAACCCCAAACCACAGTATGCTTCTAAAATCATAATCGATATTACTAGAATGGCATTCAACACCGACTCGTACCTATTGCACCCACGAATGCAACCAAATGAAAGGCACGTAATAATGATCCTAAAATTATGCGAAAGTATTCCGACGATGTTCAACGTCCATTGTTCGACGAACGCACGTAAGTCACAACTTGGTAGAAATCGAACAAGCGCCTTGCAAACGTTACGTATATACTTACGATTCAAGTTTCGCGGACGAACCCCTGGTAGCTTTAAATATGTCGGCCTGTACTGTTTACCACTGGCAATTGTATCTGTTATAGTTTTTAATACTATGGGCCATACGATCCGCAGCAGTGGAATCGCAGGCAACAAAAGACATTGACGTAGGATTTTAACTGGTCTATAGCTCCTGAATTTACAACTGCTGCTGGCGTGTATCCGTTCAGTCACAAGTAATTTTGAACATCTGATTCCCCTTTCTAACAATAATCTTACTTATCATCATGCATAGAAATAACCTAGCACTGTCAATCCGATTCCACAAAAAATACATCCATTCCTGAATTGCATCAGTTCACATTTATAACTCTTGGGAATCCCCAGATCATGGTAACATGTTTTTGATCTCAATGCATAACAATGTTGACCCAGTTTCCTAAGTTTACATCTTGGGGAATTCCATTCACTTCTCTTGTCAAGCACAATCTATCAAGTAAATAACAGGTGCATGTTTGCACAACCAACCTAGGTGAATCCCATGCTCTCCTTTTTGTCGCATAAGCCAAGTACTTTTCCCATGAGAAACTTTTCTCAAATAAATTTGAATCAACTTAATATCTAGTCAGAAAAAGGAGGCTATATAACATTCCGTTAGATTTTTCTTGTGGGGACAACTCAAATCCAGAGTTTTTTACGACGCTCCAGAGACCTTAATAAGGTCAGTCAGTGGGATCACGGCAGAGGTTGATATTGTCAGACAGCAAAGAGCCTTACTCAGATGAGCTGTGAACGCCATGCCGAAGAAGGCAGGTGTTGTGTGCATCCAAAGAGGTGGCGGAGGAAATGTGGAGCATTAAGGTGAGTGATTCGAAGAACAGATTTAACATATCAAAAGTACTGAATTGTAATGTTATCATTTTGATAACTTTGCGCACAGCATTGACTTTGGTTTGCGGAAAAATAGCCGAAATTTAATCGTCGATTGGTCACAGGTCACACTCCAATGATTTTGCACTCACTGTAAGAAAAGAATCTGCATACTAAATGCTTGCAATCAAATATGGCCAAATAATGAGACCATTTCTTTTGAGGATGTTTATGACTTGTTTACTTCTTTTTGATAACGCTCTGTATTACCTAAGTGGTGAGTAGGACAACTAGAATCGGCGAATAGGTCGCATTGATAAATCGTCCGGTGCATCAAATTTGACGAAATGGAGACTTTCTTTGACGGTCCTAGAGGCTACTCTGGACCATTTTTTTCTACCTGATAATAAAATAGCAAATTTGCTGTTTTTTTTTAAATTTAAAGAGCAGGGTCGGTACCAGGGGGTTGCAGGGGACGGTCGCCCCCCCCCCCAAAAAAAATCACAACATTTTCAGTACGTGCTTTACAGCCAATCACTACATTAACATTGACAGCACTTGATATGGCGCAATATCCCAAAATTGATCAAAGCCCTTTACAAAGAATTGAGACAAAGAGAGCTAAGAACATCAACAAGTTAGAAATACAAAACCAATCAAGCAATACAAATAATACTAACAGTGCTGTATGCTCTAATACTTGATAGGATTTTATTCCAACGATTTCGACCGCGTACACTAACAAGACCTATCACCAATCAATTTGTTGGTTCTAGAGACAGCTAGGCGAATCATATTGGAATAGTAACTAATAGCTTTGAGTGTCTTCCTTTACTTTGGTTTCACATTTTTAGCAGCAACAACTCTTACTTATTGGAGAGAAACAAAATTATCAGTTATTCCTGGGGTAAGAGTTAAACCAGAGCTATATATCGTCGCCCGCATCACTCACTGTCGTATTTCACATTTTTGAGGTTTTTGTGGGATTTCGCACAATCACTTAGTTCATTGAGCGCTACCAATCTACAAAGTTTCAAAAGGTAGTTGCATAAATAATTAGTTTAAAATTATAGATTTTTGCCTTTTTCCTGAAAATCATCATATCCGCATTTCACACACTGTCGTATTTTAAAATCGCCATTCATTTACACGTGTTTTATTTAGCGTTCTATTTGCCGATCTCAAAATAAACGATTTCACATACAGATCTATTTTGACGTATTTCTATCGTAAGTACTTAAACAAGATTTTCACATAGTGATGTATTTTACGTGCATTGAAAAAAAGGCGTAATAAGCGTCGTACTTTGCAATATACATTATTATTGTTTTCACATACAGACTTATAACTTTGTAGCCCAATTAAGATAATATTATTGTAGTTTTAAGTTTCATTTTTGATAATTATTGGACTTCAAAATGTTTTCTCCAAAACAGTAGAGTTTATGTTTCTTTTATGCTTCCTTTTAACCGTTTAGACATGAAAAATTCTGGTAGATTTTGAATTGCGATTTTGTCGGAAAACATGTTTTGTAAAATACGACAGTATGTGATGTAGGCGACGATTATGTTCTTTGTGAGTGACATTAAATTATGAAATCTCGCAGTGCTCTCTTTTTCTTTAATCACCAAAGTCGAATGTCAAATCTGAATTCGCCATTTTTTGTCTATACAATGCGTCAAAGTTGTCGCTTTCGGCTACAGTGAAGTAATTTTTCCAGTCTCCAATCTGACCTAAATAATACACAAGAATATGATAGTATGAAAGAAATAGATATTATTAGAGAGTTCGTTCGTTTGTTTTCTTTTGTTTTTACATGCTTCAATCCACAGCGTACTGCAGCAAAGGACAATATTATGGAGTCAGCTCCATGTGATTTGACTTATTTCAAATTTACCGGTGTACTAATTTCACCCCCTTATTTTACAATATTCCCCACATTTCCTTGTGGTTGGACACAAAAATTCTGATCCAGCACCGTTCAAACTATGGAAAAAAATCAAACCTTCTTCCTCAAACTTCGAGAATAGGATACTCATTTATAACCATATTTTTGTCACTTGCTAGTTCCTTTGTATTCCCTGCCAATGTCTTTTGCTGCTCATCGGGAACATAATATACTTAAGGAATTTGAAACTCATATTATATAAAATGTTCAACCCTTGTATCGGCTTCTGATTACCCCATGCATCGAAAATACCATCAAAATGTATATTTTAAGATATATAAATACATTGGGGTGTAATCATAAGGACGAGTCGAATCCGGATTGCTGAACTAGACATTTTAGCCTAGTTTTTAAAATATTATGATAATTATAATTGCACAATTTTGATTGCAGAAACAAATCGTTACCTTTCCTCATAAAAGACTTGGTGGTATCATTGTAAAGACGAATCGAATCTGGATTGCTGGCAGGGTTGTTCTTCATGTTTTTAAAGGTAGTCCTCTCTAATATCTCATCTATTATCTTATCAGATAACGGTCTTTTTAAGAAGTCACAGACTTGTATGATGATGGCTCTTGGATCCTAAAATAATGTAAAACAAAAACAGATCTAACCCTCGCCTTACCGAGCCTTTTTGTAACAGGGGTTACCAAGGGGGTTGGTGGTTATCCCCCTCGGGGAATCGTTATAAAACATCCGATGCTTATGATTTTGATACCAGCATACCTATTATGTCCATTTTCGTCGTAATGATTTTTGTTCGCATTTTTGCCTTGTATCTTGTATCACACTTGAGAAAGGGTGTATGTCCGAAACGTTGTCTTCTACACTGCAGTTTCAATATTAGTGGTGCGATAGTCCCATGACCTTGCAAAAGAGTTTGCACAACATGTTTTGTTTCTAGGCAACTTTGACTTCCTGATTGCGCATTTTGAGATAGGGAAGGTGGGTAAATGAACAGGGGAAAATTTTGTAAATGTCTCACAGGGGGTTAAAAGGTGCGTCGAAATATTCATCTGCTTCTAAGGATTAAAAGGCTCGAAGGATTTGTAATTACACGACAGGTCAAAACATGTTCAAGGTCATCATGGGGGTTAACATTGATATTGATCTGATTGGTTTCAAATCGTACGTATGGGGATGTTACAACAGGAAATATCCTTTAGTTTATGCTAATCAGCTCAAAGATTCTAACAGAGGCCAGAGTAAATGGTGCGCCCCCAGGCGGAGTGCCCATCTCTCTGTCTTTGGCGTTTGGGCCAGACTCCCATCATAATGTTGCTGTGGGGGTTCGCCACTCCTCCCGCACAGCGAATCTGTTTTAAATTCCCAGCATATGCTGGTACCCATTATACTCCTGGAAGGAGAGAGGCAAGCTAGGTAAAATGCCTTGTCCAAGTGCACAACACATTGGTGACAGCAGGGCTCGAACCCACAACCTTATGCTTATGAGGCGAACGCTGATTCAAATGCATAACGTGTGCCATGAGGCCAGAATACTGATCCCCCATAGACCCTGTGGGCCTTAACACTATTCCCACTTAATTATATCCCAATGTGAACAAATTGCGTAAAATTTATTTTATATTACTATCTATGAGCATGAAGAATTTGAGCCGATTTTGAGAGAAATCTATGCATCCAATTTGTTTTACCCCAGGGTGACCTTGAATGATTTAAAGCCTGCTGTGTTAAAAGTTACTATCCTAGATAAAGCAAACTATAGCTTTTTAATCCTTAGAATCAGTTGTGAGGTTTCGATTAAAATAAAAATTATAACACACGATGAAAATGTATTTGAAATGAATATTTTATTCCCCAATAATTACGAAGTAATTAGGTAATTAAAGTGGCAAATCTACACCCATGATTTTCCGTCTATTGCAACAAAGTCGTACCAACGAGTTACAAATATGTCACACCTAATTATGGGTATTCATTTAAACAGCGGATACGAGGCTCACACATCATGGAACACATATACATATATGCAGCACATTCTAATACACGAAATCACAAGTGATGCTTAATCGCTACCTTAACACATTACGTAATATTGAATAGAAAGGAATCGCATGTTAGAACACATAAACAGAAATTACAAACACAGAATCCAAACACAAGCAGATATACCCCCGAAAGAAAATTCGAGGGCACACCTGCCTGGGCCAGGATTCGAACCGGGACCTCTTTTAGTATTAAGTATTCATTTACTTTTGTAAAGTAATTAAGTCGTGAGCTTCAAATACATCAAAGAAGCACATTCATATTTCAGAGGGATTATAGTCACAGGGTTTCGTGTACAAAGACGTCTCGATCATTTATTCAAAAATGATAACTAAGTGGAAGACAAGCATTAACTTGTATTATATGCAAGATAATTGGCATAGAATTACTTGTGGGCTGAAAAAATTGAAGAAAAAAATCGCCAATGGTTTCAAAATGCAACAAAACTAGCAAATTAATGGAAATTTGGCTGAAAATCCAAGATGGCGGCCGTGAAGCTATTGTTTTTCAGGTGCTCACAAAAATAGTGATCAGAAGAAAACTAAAAGGAAGACAAGCCATTGGAATGGTTTATATGAAACATAACTGGATAAGGATTAATTTAAGACTCCAAAATTTGAAAAAAATAATCATCTTTGGTGTAAAAATTCACAAAACCTCGGAAAATTGGTCCAAAATCCAAAATGGCGGATATGCAATAAATGATCAGGGCCGAACCCTGTGTTTATTGAAACCAAGTTGACTGACAACTGCTCCTTACCTGATGCATGTCCTCGAACTTGACAAACAATACGTTGGGATCGTGACGTCTGTTCCACCAGTACAAAGTTTCCTTAAACCAGTCACCACCGTAAGCTGATGTACAATAATTAAAAAAACACTAAAATAGGTTTAATTTCAGCATCAGTGAAATGACAGACAGATTTTGGTTGTTAATGTTTAATATTATTGAAATATTTAGTGATTGTGCATTTGTACGAAGGGAAAATGGCAATTTTCACAAATGTCCTCTTTTATCGCGCACAAATGCTTACTTCCCTTTTGGATATTATTACAAAATGTTACCAACCTAAAAGTCATATGAGCGGTTGTTTATAGGTATTGCGAGCATAGCAAGTAAGAAAGTTTACATATCAATTTTTCAGCACCTTAGTAACGCTTAATATGAGTGCAAAATAAACTAGTGTCAATGAATATTTAATAAATACTACTACATATTTATAAAATATGTAAAAGTACCATCACCTCAAATCATTCACGCTCACAAGGAGGGGGGGGGGGGAGTTTCCTCACGCTATTAAAAGTTATTGACTGGTTGAAGTAATGGTCCTTTGAAAATCACTGTCCTTGGGGCACGCGGTAGTTTTTGACCACCACCCATGCTCCAGGATTAGGTCTCCCTCACTAACCCCAAAGGGCAGCTATTATTTTTTCTTATCTTTTTTGGACTTTTGGACTATTCAATATGACGTCAGCCACCATACATGTTGGTAGACAAGATGCATACATTTCAGGACTACAATACATTAAGCTGTCAATCGATCCATGTTTAGCGATTGCACAGGGATCATTGACAGGTGAATGTATTGTAGTACTGGAATGCGTCTATCTTGTCCACCAACATGGCTGGCTATTGAATACGGTCTATATTTTAAAAGAGGCAGTAGCAAGATTCGAACCCAAGAATACTGTATCATGAGGTTAGCTATCTAACCACAAGACAGCGAGGATTAGGGTGTCAGATTTGCTATTCAAATCCTTGATAACATTTACGAAATAAATCGCTACTGCTATTGTGGTCAGCAATCAATATAATGAATAGCTCCGCTCTGGAACGGTTGCCACAACCCATGCTCCAGGAGCATGAGTGGTGGTTAAACTTACGTCCTAGGGTGCAGTTCGTTGTTAAAAGGTCGGTTACAGGTACATTACAATGTGATCTCGTGGCAGCACATACCTTTATTAGTCAGGAAATCCTGGAGAAACTCGCTGAAAGAAGTGGACTCAGGAAAAAGTTTAAACCATCACAAAAGAAGTAGAACGATACCACTAGGTCCTTTGGATTCCGTGCCACATATATAATTTTAATACTGGTTTGACTTCTGTCTGTCAGAATGCTAAGATTTAATAAAGGTATTTTAGTGGTCATCTGACATGAATCTGCAAACATTTACCGTTGCGTTTTTTCCCCAGGTCATTTTACTACCATTAAATAATCTATTTGTTATATTTAAACTAAGTATAGGTTCTTTCGCTTATGGTTTATTCCATCTAGTATCTATGGCACCAACAGTAAACAAATATTTTTTCAAGTCACTTTGCGCCAACTGGAGTGTAAAATTGCACAACAAGGGAAACACTCGCTTATCCGACTATCCACCCATCCGTTTATAGAATCGGCTCCAAAATCAACAATGCGTAACAAAGACATGGATAAACCTCTGAAATGGACGTATTGTTATCCAATATGCCCATTGCCTTGTGGGAACGAATTTTGGTAGAAATTGACTTCCGGAAACAAATCCTGCAACAGTGTATGGGTTCCTTGACTTGATACTTATGAATAGACTAGAATTTATGTGCTTAAAGCAACAGATTCGAGCAAACACAAACACAAAACGTGGCTTTGGTAATGGGGAGAGGGACACGTGTTGAGGGCAATACGTTATTGTTATATGCTTACGGTGGCAAAAAGGTAGTTTCAAGATGCGACTTAATCAGCCGTGGAGAAGGTACCGAATCCAGAACTACATGGTTTGGTGGCACAATGTCCAACTATATAATCGAGAAAAAAAATACCGTGAAATGCTTGATTATACTCGTTTTTACTGGTAGCATTATTGGGTGTCCCTAAAAAAAATTACCCTGATTTTTACCCTGATGTAAAGCTTTACATCGGATCCCTATCTGAAAGGATTAAGCTGAGAAATGTTTCTTTGGTCATTGTGAAATTTCTAATTTCGTATAGGAGCAAATACGAAATTCAGCCTATGTTTTATATTGAAATATAAGCAAATCAAAATCACATTTTTTCTCTCTTTTAAGACATTTTGTAGCCAAATACAAGGTAAGAAATCTATTGAGTGTCTAATCTATATTTGGGTGCCTCAAATCTCACGTTGCACATTCAGTATCGTACATGATAAAGTTGCTTCCCAAGGGGGGTGGGGTGGGGCGGGGAAAGACATACTCGATTTGGGCATTGGGAATTTCCAAACGTTAATTTGGGGAATTGCTACGTGCATTAGGCATAAACAATTAGGCATAAACGACCCTAAAAAAAACCTGCCGACTCGAAAGTTTTTATGCAAATTAGCACAATAAAAAAATATTCTGCCGACCGACCCATTATTTTCATCCACAATTAAAAAAATATGTTTTGACCAACACAAAGACGAAAAAAGTAACAAAACAAGACAACAAGCAACTACAACAAGTAAAATAAAAGATCTTTGCTATGTCAATGAAAAAGCTTTAAATAGTAGCATCTTGTATACATTTTACAGTAAAACATTGAGAAGATCTAAAAAAATAAAAAATAAAAAAATAAACAAAATCGACCGACCGACCCTGATATTTTTCTCCGTTACGCCAAACAAACATATTTGTTATGCCTTATATGCAATCTCGGTCCCAGTGACATATCAAAATCACCTCTTCAATCTTCAATGAATATCGGGATAATTTTAGAATAAATTATTGACTTCAAAACCCCGCTGAAAACAGTGCAATTTCCAATAACGGTCGTTCAGATTTAAATTTTCGTGACCAGATATAGCCTTTACTTGCCCTGCTACCGTTGATGCCGAATTAAATTCATCGTTGCTCTTGCCGTTGGTATCTAAATCATAAGCATCGGATGTTTTATAACGATTTTCCGAGGGGTGATAACCACCCACCACCGTTGCTGTTAGAATGTGTCATGTCCTACCCCCCCCCCCCCCCCCCCCCCCCCCGTCCAATAGAGTCAAAAGGACATCGCCGGATATTATAATAAATGGTCATGAAATGGAGGCATGCGCTAAGCTTTGCTTTTTCCAGAGAGCATGCCCCTGAAGTTTCTCCGACTTTTCTCATTTTTTCTTGATACAAGTGTCTTTTGGAGATAAAAACACCTTGCTTACATGATGAAGTAGTTGTAAAAAACTTGATGGCGAAATATAACTATCAAGATTATAGAGGGCCTCCTTTTCTTGTTTGATATCATGATATCACCTGGTTTTTTTTTCAACCAATGTGATAGTATACAAAAACTACATGGTAAGGGGGAAATAGGGCACACTATGTTCTCGAGGTACTGGCTACGGGCCTATCACCCCGAACCCGAAGGTTGAGGGGCGATAGGCACGTAGGCAGTAACAAGGGAAAATAGTGTGCCCTATTTCCCGATATAAACCATGTAGTATTTGTTTTATTACACCTCACTCTGACTCTGGGGACAAGGTTGTAGGGAAACAGTTCAATCTATTTCCCTAGAGAAATAGCTCGCGTAATAGGAATCAGCCAATGAAATAGCATGGCTCATCACATGGCTCAAATCACTGCAATCATGATATAAAAGTAAATATCTGATATGATGACTCTTGATCTATATTACTAATTCTACCAGCTAAATCCTGTGCAAAGTTTACGATATTTCATTCCCCCTAATTATTTTTAAAGGGCACATTCGAATCCTCAGCCTCGAACCCCACCTTTCGCGGCCATCGAACCTCAGCCTCGACCCCACACACCATCGAACCTGCGATTTTTGTATCAGGCCGTACGCAGGATTTTTTTTTTTTGGGGTGTCTTAGAAAAAGCTGGACCTTTTTTTGATAAAAGTGGACTTATCACCCTAAAATGGGCCCTTTTGAGCTTTGAACATCTCACTCATCACCAAAAGTGGACTTTGTTGAGAAATTTCTCTATATATTTGGACTGCAACCCGCCCCCCCCCCTGTTTGGTATCATTAGAAACTGATTTTTTTATTTTGGCTTCCTCTCATCTGCAAAGACCTGACCCTGTTTCCATTTTGATGCTACGTATTGTTTATGGTACCCGGAAAACAGTTTGTAGATTAGACCGTTATTCAATATGACGTCAGCCACAGACTGTTGGTGGACAAGCAGTGGCGTGCTAGCATATGTTTGGGGGGCCCGTTGGACAAAACAAAACATTGGGGGCCTCCTATAGGTATGCTCGAAAACTTGGAAAAGATGACAAGTTTTCAACAAGCCCAATGAATGAACAAAAGCTTACATAATACTTTGAAATCCACGACCTCGAAAATCTTTAGAATTTTCAAATTTATTATAAAATGTTTGTCTTAGAGAAGGATGTGTAATGTGTCCCTCTCCTCTCTCCCTCCCCTCTCACTCCCTCCCTCTCCGCCCTTCCTCCCGCTCCCTCCCTGTCCCTCTCCCTCCCTCTCCCCCCTCCCTTCCCTCCCTCCTCTCTCTCTCTCGAGTCTCTTTCTCTCTCTCCCTATCCCTCGCCCCTCCTCCACCGCAAGATTTCAATGTGCCACCTTCAAAATTCTACAAATATTTTTTTTTTTTGCATTTTTGGCCTTAGTGGTAGGGTATTTGTTAGTGTAAGTCCATAAATAAAACATTTTGTTTCCTTAGAATTTTATAGGGAGTACACTAATGTAACTGGTTTTTTTTTTTTTTCAGGGGAACAGGGGGGCCACAATACATTTCCAGGGGCAGCATAGTTATATTTAATTTGTTACTATTGTATAGCTATGTTGTTTTCAACTCTGCACATGTGCAGAAAATCACTAATTTTCGGGAGGGGGGCAAGATTCCCCCAGGGGCCCCTATGTTACGACAACTGCCTTTGCGTCCCATCTCTTTAGGGCCCTTTAATTCCGGGGCCCAAATCCCCTTTCTGCAGAAACTAGTGTTATACGTTAATGAATAGCATTCAGGGCTGAACGTGCTATTGTGTCAAAGATATACGGCAAGAAGTGGGTCTAAAATTTCAAGAGGAAACCACAGCAAGTCATCTTGGGGTCATAAATGGGTCACTGAATCCCCACTATGCTTTAGTCTTCTACGCCCCTCCATGGCCTTTTTCTCCAACTTCGATTTTCATTAGAACTTCGGGGCCCCAATTCCTCGTTCTAGAAAAAAAACTAGTGCTATAGACCTAATGAGTAAACATGCCGGTGTAGAGTAACCATTGTCCGGTGTACTTCATAGTCCGGGAACAATGGTGACAATAGGGCAATCGATTTAGTTGACTATTCAACACGCAACATTAGTTTCACGCCTTTATTCGTTATCGCTATGGAGCCCCGGGACTATGGCTACTACCGGCCTTTATCTGCTTTCACCCCGGTCTGAATTCCAGTTGTCAAATAGGCTCAGAGGGATCCAAAAATTTCAAGTACAGATTAACTGCTACCACTGCTGGCATTAACAAGGGTCACTGAATGCAATGGCATGATGATGTTATAGGGGCATGTGTAATTTCTATTATTAATTTTTTAAAATACTGCATACTTGACATTAAAATATGGCATCGCGATATCGGTATAAAATGCAGACTGGACTTGCTTACATTGAATTAAGACAGGGCCTCTTGACTTACCAGTAGAAGGGCATTCTAAGAAGGGGCCCGAATTAAAAATACAGTGTGGTAGCATTAGGCCATGTTTTGCAAAATTTGTAAATCTTATTTTTTGTTGGTGTTCTCCCCCCCCTCTCTCCTTTTTCTCAATTTCTTGGGGGCCTTCATCTCTCGGGCCCGTGGCCTGTCCACCCTGTCCCTATGGTAGCTACGCGCTGTAAGGACAAGATGCATACATCCCAGGACAAATACATCAGCGTCAATCGATCCATGTTTAGCGATTGCACAGGGATCATGACAGGTGAATGTATTTAAGTACTGGAATGCGTCTATCTGTCCACCAACATGGCTGGCTAGGGGCCTATTGAATACGGTCTATTCTATGAAAATGAAATTTGTGGAAAAGTTTGTGGTGTGATGGACCTTCTTGCCCAGCCTTACATGGTCAGGGTGGAATATCCAAGCCACTTCCAGGAATGGTAATTCCATAAACAAGTCTTTCACTTTTCTGGCCTTTTCTATATCGTCTGCAGGTAATCAAGCGCAGAATTTCTGGCACCAAGTTGTGCTATATGGTAAAGGCGTACATAATGAAATGCGTTGGGCATTTGCTTGGAATGAATGCACTCAATGTGCATAAATTATTATATCTCCAATCTTTCCAATTTCCATTTTTTCAAAAATATTAAAAAAAAATTTACATACAAATTAACACTAAGTGCCGGGGGTTCCATAGTACCCAACATTTGATTTTTTGCGATTTCACGGTTACGCCAATCACAATTAATTTTTAAAGGAGTTTTTTTTGCTAATTGCTGATTTATGGAAACGTTTCACTGATACTAAAAAAAACATAAAATTCCGCCCACGGCCTTATTAGAATAATTAGGTTAATTATTAAAAATATTTCCCCCCCCCCCTTGGGCACTAACGGAAAATGGTATTTTAATTGGTTATTCTAGAGAAGAGAGAATGAACTTATTTTTGGTTCAAACCTTGAAATATTGAATTTGATGAGGATGGAAAGGTGCGAACCACATCTTTTTCGGATAGTGACAATTTCAATGCCCAAGGTCAGAGGTCAAAGTTCGGATTTCAGTTTTTATTGTGGGGTTAGTGGTTCTTGACGTGACCCCCCATGTTTTTACTTGTGTTCGTGTCATGGTCAAAAATCCCATGGGAAAGTGATTATTTGGGGGGGCCTAGGAACACCCCTCCCCCATTGGGCACTAACGGACGTTTTTTAGCTTGGGCCAACTAGTGTTAAAGTGTGGGTGTTCCGAGATATGGTGTATTTGTTCTCCACTTGATATTGAGAGCCTGGCATCTACATGGGAACCCGAGTATAGCATCAGTAGAAAGCGAACTTGCGGTTTTATTAATATTAAGAGATAATGCCACATTGCAAGACCGTATTCATAGGTGCTACATATGATGTGTTTCACCATTTTTTTAAAAAAACATTTTGTTATATCTTTTGGCAAAAAAAAAAAGTGGATTGGAAGGACGATTAATGAGAAAAAATAACAAGCCTTTAATTCTTTTCGGGAGAGTGACAATTTCAATTGCTATAGGTCATAGGTGTCAAAGTTGGATTTTCATTTTTATGAGTGGGTATGTGGTTTACGTGACCCCCATTACTTTGTGTTAGTGTCATGGTCAAACTCCCATGGGAAAGTGATTATCTGGGTGGGTCCCTAGGAACCCCCCCCCCCCCCTTGGGCATAACGGAAAGTTTTTTTAGCTTGGGCACTTAAGGGTTAAAGGGGAGAGAGAATGGGTGTTCCGATCTATGTGTATCTTGTTCTCAACTTGATAGGAGCCTGGCATCTACATGGGAACCCGAGTATAGGAAGGAACTTGCGGTTTTCATAATATAAGAGATAATGCCACATGGCAGAAAGATATCACTAGTTGTGCTAATATTGATGGTTTTACCATTAAAACGACATTTTTGTTTATATCTTGCACAAAAAAAAGTGGATTTGGAAGGACGATATGAGGAAAAATACAGCCTTTCATCTGATATCAAAATTTAAATCGTACTGGGAAGTAACTGTGTTTTTTTTTTCCAGCAATGAATGTTTTCATGTTATCCTTTATGAGCCAAATTTATGGGAAAGTAATTCGGGACAAGTGTTGGGTGTGTGGGTGTGTGTTGTTTGTGTTATCGGCACGAGAATTTGGTGCGCGTCCTAAAAAGTGGTTTTTGGGGACCGCCATTTTGAATCGAATATGTAAACGGATTTCATTTTCACCTGTTATGGGTCGTGATGAAACACTCTAAATTACCATGGATTTAAACTAAAATCCCAAAAGACTGAAATACCAGATAAGAATTACTAATGGTCACACAGTATATCCCACCCTTTAATTAAACATAATGAAATTTTTTTTTTTAATTTTTTAGTTTTTTGATTTTTAAAAATTCAGGTGCATAAATCAGTAGAACAAGCTCAGAAAAATTGACAATCATACTGGCTACAGATGGAAGTCAATGCAATCCTCTTCTTCTCTGCAGGACAATTCCCCTTCTTATAGGGTTCTATGCAAACTTTTAAATCCTAGTGTCGGTCGGTCAAGTGGGCATAACTTCAACAATCTCAGTCGTCGCCACAAATGAGTGTCAAAATACGCATAAATAAACACAGCTTCCAAATATACCCATTAATGTATAATACGATATATATTTGAACTGGAAAGACAAATTTTAGGGGGGGGGAGTTATTTTGGGTGTGTTTATGTAATACAATATTCACAACATAAAGTAATGAAACCTATTTTAAGCGTGATGTCGGATGTTTTCCTTACGCTTTTGGCTGTAAGTGACAGGGAAAATGTGTCATCGTCCCGTACATGCCAAGTTTTCAAAGTCTCCAATACCGGGTGTAACGGCAGGTGGGAAGAAACTACCGCTTTCATGCCTCCAGATTTCGAGTTCGCCCTTCTTTATATAAGGTTTAGGAATGTGACGTCAAAATGTTTTCCAAATCTGCAAGATTTAATACATTAACTGCGAACATACAAGTACACGAAATATTTCTGCGCTTATGGTGTTCTTAACTAACAACAAAAACTAGTCATGAAAACTGAAAAAGGAAACCTCGCATCGACAACTAGGAATATTATTAGAACTAACATGCACAGACAATGAACATTTGACTCAAATCTGTATTGGTAACACCTTGTACGGGGGCTCGAATCCCAGACCATCATTTCTGGAAACTACATACCACTGAGCTATAGGAGACAGTCATTTGCTTTTACCGATATCTTACCCTCCCCCCCCCCCCAGCAAAAAAAAATCTGGCCGACTGTTAATTATAATGTGCAGAAGAGGGAGAGAAAGGTCTATCAGTACAAGAAAAGGGAATCAAAAACCGTAGACACAAAGAATCATATCCCCCTCACATGGATTCATATCACCAAAACCATCGCTAAAATATTGGGATTAAATCTGTCTAGCCGAAAAGGAGTGTATTAGAAGCATGAAAGTTTATTAAACCTGAGCGTGTTAATGATTGTGGGTTTTGTTACAAACACATTTGGACACTTTTTGTTCATAAGTACGCAAGGAAACCATTCCTTGGCCTTAAATGTCACTGGGTAATGAGAATATAAACTTTCATCTGTTACAACATGATGGGAGTAAGGAGAGCAGGCGAGGTTCAATCAGTTCACACACTTTTTTAATTAGGCCTATAGTAAAAATCCAGATACACGTTACGAGTTGCCAAGGGCTATTCATTGGTAATTAAATAAACGAGAGCGTTCTCATACTTCGAATAGCAAGATTTACGATTATTTATTTAGTTTGACGGTAAACATCATGGACTCAGTTAAGTTATTGCAACAGACAAATAAACAATCAATAAAACAATCAAACAAACACAGCTCATTGTTATTTGTAAACTAGCATCATGCCCGTACACGTTGGCACAGATCGTAAATTGTTCTAACATGTCTAATGCTATATATTGTTATTTGAAAGAAATGAAAAGATAAAAAATCTTACCCTCTATGGTAACCCTACCCCATTCGGGGTCTTGCTTCGCCATGTTTATTAGTTTCAAGCGTTTTAGCTGTAATCAAAATTCGTCGAGAGAAACAAAGGTTATCAGGCCACATTATAGCAAAAACACAAAAATACAAAATGATCTTATTTACTTACTTACATCTTATCTAACAGACTTTGGATATTTAGTTACAACCGAAAATCTGATCATATAAGATAAATAAACGTGGTGTTTACGATTGTTGAGTATTTTCTTCGCCTATGTGTGACCCTTTTCGACCCAAGCCATTTCTGTATAAGTTATAATACATAAGTTGGTGGTTTGACAGATGGTGTCCCAAATGCTTGAGGTCATTTGGAAAGTCATGTAAAAAACACCAGCAAAGACTAGGCTTTTTTCGACTGATTTAGACGCATTTTTAATGCTGATTCTGAATATGAATATGCCAGTGGAAAATAAATAAGTTTGAACTTTTTGAAAATTAACAACATTGATCTTTGAGCGACTGTAGTCGCTTGTCGTGTTCAAAGGATTAAGGTAATGGAAGTCACCAAGAGAATGCCAAGTGTAGTTCAAAATGGAAGAGAAAAACCTTGTCTATTTTGTATATAACCAAAAACTTTTTGGGTGGTTTTCCTGTAAACGAATATGATACAAGGCATTTATGTGATTGTAAGTTCATCTTTTGCGATCATTTTAGGGGGAAATTGGAGGTAGCACCTGGGGGGGGGGGAGGTCAGGTTGACCCGTCAAATTCGGAAGGTACGGGGTGGTTGCCATCTGCCTATACTTTACTGTGTAAAATGCCCAAAAATGGTACTTATGTTACTTATGATGCAAATAAAATATTTGTATTTTTTAGATTAATAACATGTGTATGCTTACTTTGGAACCCAACATTGCCAAATGAATACCAATTTTGCTTCCATGAATGCCGAAAACACTTTCAGATACGACATCTATTATAAACATTGTCAGTTATGGTGTTACTATGACGTCATATTGTTAACACTTGATATGTTTATACTTCATTTGAAGAAAAGTAGCTATACACACTGATACCAAATAATATGATGTTTGTCCGTACGAAAAACAAAATCAGGGGGTGATAACCCCCCCCCCCACCCCACGGTAGTGAATGTAGTCGTAAACCTGGTTGGACGAGGGTGAAGAATCCACCGGGTGTCACTTTGGCACCTTGGGAAAATGACGGTTAGTGGGGGTCACGGGTCACATGAGGGGGTAAATTTCCAAAAGGTGAGTTTTAATTACGACAGTTGCACTTGCTAAATCAAACTTACAATCAAAAGTAAGTATTTGTGAAACGGACCCCAGAGCTTGTTTTCCCTTATGCGGCTGTCCATGAAATTCATTATACCAAAACCACCAGGCACTATCAGTGATTGGCTTAATCAGAAATCGAAAAAAAAAAAAAAAAAACATTTAAAAATACGATTTTTGCTTGTATGTAACAAGTATAGGTGTTTAAACTTACCCTGCAAATGATAGACCAGAAGCAACCTTACATAGACAAAATTGGACAATTTTAGTCAGTAGTGTCCGTTCGGACAGTTACTACACTACGTCGTGAATTGGAGATTCGTATCTTGAAAACGGCCGTTTTTCTCCCTTTTTCTGTCAATTTTTCAGTGAAAGAGTAACTTACGAGATTTCTACAGACGAACCCTTCAACTTTTAAGCGATTCCTGCAAACTTCAGGTATTTTGACTATTTGTGATAAATCACCGATAGTAGCTTTGGGGTATCAAGGAACGCTGGTGAAAGTTCAAGCACAAACCGGCTTTCATTCAGGGGTGTAACCCCCTTCAGTAATGATATTGAGTAGTTGCTACTGAGTGTGGTCTGGCACTTTCTCTATTTGAAGCCATGTATCCGCTTTCTCTTATTAATGGAAGAACTTCAATGTTTACAAACTTCATGAATGGAGAGTTCCAGATATCACTCCATTATGTTATGATATTGTGGCGTTCTTTTATTGTACTACACCCTAAACCATCAACCGCTCTTCCACCATAACACTGTTCGTTGGTTCTTTAACCCCTCGTCTACCAATCCTTTTTTGTAACACGGTTTACCCCCCCCCCTCGAGAATTTGTTTTATAAAGCACCCGATGCTTATGATTTGATATCAATGAATAGCTATTGTCCTCCTCTTTCCATTGATACCAACTATTACCAACATACCTATATGGCGTCACCAATGGACGTCATCAAGAATCGCGAGTCGCAAAAATTGGCATTTTCACCGAAAATAGGCGAAAATCCATTTTGCGCTAAAAATCGGCAGGAATTGGATTTTCATTTTCATGGCGGTTTTCAGCTCTAATGATGGCATTTGGCTAGTTTTAACTAACATGGCGTTTTAGAGCAATACTGTTCATAATATTTTAAAAATGCACCATAAAATATCCTTGGGTGCAACCACCCCCCCCTACCCTCGACTTTGACGGCTAGCCTAACCCCCGTGAAGGTGCTAACCTTCACATTTTTTCGCTAAAATGACCGGAAGGATGAGAGAATCGATCACCTAGAAACTTTTTACGAAAGTTTTAGCATTTTAGCGCACCGTTGCGAAGTTCACTAGGGGGGGTGGTAACCACCCCCCCCCCCCCCCCCCTTGGTAAGACGAGGGTAAAATGCAAGATGTAGAAAGCAACCTCACTGAAGGCAAACCTGCTGACTATGACTTCTATATCATTGAATCCAGCGAACCACTACCTTTCATTAATGAAAAAGACGTTATCCCAATCATAGTTTTTAAATTTCTCTACAAATTGTATCCCCCTAAGAATGTTCAGGACTTAGTTGGAGATGCCCGTACACCTCTGCTAAAGTCAAACCAACATTTCATTAGAGAGCGCAATGACTGGCAATGCATTTGAACCGGTCAATGGAAGCTGTCACTCTCACCTCTGATAATTTCAGCCAGAAGCGCAGTGCTGTCCTTGATTTGATTTCATACGCCTTAGCTTGGATAAATACTCCACCGCTTGCCGCACATGAGGGGGCCTTCTTCAAACAGAGCGTGCACCCATGGGGTCTTGCCCGGAGACCAATTGGTGAATGTGCGAGGCTGCACGCAGAACACCCACCACGTCATCTCTATCATCATGTATGTCGCCTCCACATTCCTCCACAGTGTGCCCCGGGTCTGGCTGAAGTTGATCACTCCACAAGGGTTTGGTTGTTGAAAACCATCATAGCCTTGAGATCTAGTCCTTACTCGTTTGTTGGATTCTATGAAAGAAGAAGAACCCTTTGCAAAAACAGTTCTGCTGATGGATACGTGTTATAAATCTCATTAGAAAGTACCTGTTTCTTTCTTTGGGAAGAGCAACTTCTGTGTATACACTTCTACAAGCGTGTCTTAGATTCTCGATTATAATTATTTTACCAGGAAAGATTGACCGTATTTAAAGATGCATTTCGGAATTTTTGTCCCCTCTGTTTTATTTATGATTCAATTGCTGCCGATTATCACTAGAGCTGTAAACTCATCACTTGCAATTGGCTCATTTCTACCAAAGCTTAAGTGTTCTGTAATAATCCCAGTAAGTTATCAAGAAGCCCACCGTGGATCAGAATTCCCTGAAAAGTTATCGCCCTGTGGCGAATATAACATTCCTGTCAAAAATTGTTGAAATGGCTGTGGCATGTCAGGTAATTAACCATGTTGAGAACAACCACCAAGTTGGTGAAAAGTATCAATCTGACTACAGGAGACACCACAGCACTGAGCCCGCACATCTCAGGGTGAAAAATGATGTGCTGAAGTCTCTTGATGATGGCAAGGCTAATTTCATGGTATTACTTGACATGTCAGCAGCGTTTGACACGGTTGATCACCACAATTTGCTGCAAAGACTCAAATGTAGATTTGGTATAAGGGGTATTGTAAATAGCTAGTTCGCTTAATTCCTCAGGGTTCCATTATTGGTCCATTGGGGTTCACTCAAAACACCACACCTGTTGGTGATATCATACGTGATCATGGTGTCAAATTCCATGTGCATGCTGATAACATACTGCTCTTTCTTGAGTTTGACCCAAAGGTCCAGGGTGACTCCCAGCGTGCCCTTACCTGCCTGGCTTCCTGTATCTCTGAAATCAATGATTGGATGATTGCTAATTCTTTGCAACTGAATCGAGAGAAAACAGAGTTTAGCGTTTTGCCAGCAATCTCATTCTACCACCGTACCACGGCTCGCTAATCTCGAGCTCAGACTGTGTTCTGTTTCAAGCGCATTTTGAAAACATCCTTATTCCCATGTTGAGTTTGTTGGTGTTCTGATACTTGTTGTCTCATGTTTTTCTTTGTGAAGCGCTGTGCTTTTTGTAGAGCGCTTATAAATGCGTGTATAGATATATACATATAGATAGATAGATACCCTCGAGACAAGATTATTCCAAACTTTTAGTTAATTCTGATCTTGCGGATTGGTGTTATGAGCAAAATGCTTGTATCATAGGGTACCATTGGCCGCTGTGCTGTAATTTCTGTCCGTTATACAGACAAAATACAATTAAATTGCGATTTTTCTAAAGATACGATCGATAAGATAAGACCCACATGCAATTCTGAAGATATTGATTCTTTTGCAATTACTTTTGGGTTAAGTGAATAGTCATCGTAATTTGACTGGCCTATAACCATGTTAAGAACATTAATATTGAATTCCTGATGGACCGGTCAATATTTCCATCCATTTATCTAGCTTCCTACCGATCCACGCCTCCTTCCGTGTATCTAATCTAGTAATCTTTTATATTCATCCATTTATGCAGCATCGCCATTTGTCATCAATCTAGTATCATGATCATAATCATTACAATCAGCAGCATTTACCACATAGACCAATGTCTGCTATTATTTTTGGTTTGGTTTGGTTGATACTTCTTGTGAATTAACCAGTGGCGTGTATTCTTTTTGTGGAGGTGGTAGCATTATCATAAATCTTAAAACAGATATGAAATATATCTAAACTATTTTTCATGTGACTTTAAAAAACGGGGAATGAGGAAGGCGGCTGAAAAGCGTTCTTTAATATTCGCCCAACTGCCTACAAAAACACACCATAATCACTGCTGTAAACGTAAAACATAATCACTGTCGACAATTCAAGAACTTATTGAATATTTTATTATTATTTTCACACATTGTGTACAGCCATGAATAAAAACAAAATCCAATAAGGGCGATTATAGGTTTGCAATCAGGATCAGATGTTGGTAAACGTATACTAGTACATGGGGAATTGTAATTAATGTTCTGGTTTAGTTTTTTCATATACAATTTTGACGCCAATGTTTTTTCCAATACAGAATTTCATGGAGAATCTGAAAATCATAGGTGTCCTTTTTTTAATGTGTTCTTGGGTGTTTTATAAGGGGACAAAAATTTGTACAGGGGTAAACAATAAAAGTGTTTAAATTGTTTTAAAAATCTATACGAATCTGTTCGGTTGCTCATACGGTCTCTAAAGAGGTATAGTTTGCCATATTTACACCCCATTGTTTTAGTACAATAGGCGCAAGAAAGTTCAAGGTCATCATTTATAGAATGGTCCGATTTTGTTGAAACTGGTTTTAAATCGTTCATTGGGTCATACCAAATAAGAAAATGTATATAGATTCTGTGGTTCACCTTTCAAAGTGAGACTTTTACAGATATGACTAGTCGTCTCCCATAGACCCTGTGGACCACGGCCATATTTGCCCTCTTAATTATCATCAAAACGTCATTAACAACGCGACCTGTATATATATTTTCGGCTTCTGTACAGTAAGACGAACAAACCGAAACAAAACAAACCGAAGAATCTGAAATTTTACCCCCAGTGTGACCTTGAATCCGTTTTGCCTTGTAACTATTGTACTATAACCCTCAGGTAGGGTAGACTATTCCTTTCTGTAATCCTTGAAAAGTACTAAACACGATGGTATACTTTAAAACACATTTTACCCCCTTTTATGTTTTGACCCCTGTATAAACCTCCCCCCCCCTAGAATACATCCAAGAACACATTTTAAAAAATGACACCCATGATTTTTGGAATCCTCATACAATTTTGATTTAGAAAAACCTATGTTGCAAGATTGTATATGAAATTTTCACAAAAATACAGTTCCATATGTACTATACCTGATTCAAATTGCAGGTAGAGAACTTACTGTATTTTGCGCAACAAAGCGAAATGGGCTGAGTGCACCCATTGGATTACACGTTGTATTACCTTGTACACTGTTGCCCATAAAGTTGGAATAAAATATTTTTACCACTTTATTTATGGTGCAGTGTGATTTATGATATCAAGGTGTATATCGCCACACTACTTGATTGATCAGTCTTTTCCGAACATATCACCATGAACCTAGTCCGCAATTAACTGTGTCCTTTTCACATCGGTCAGTTTTGCAGATAACACATTTTGGGTGATTTATGCATCGAAATGTTCAATAGTACTATTTTAAATGCCAATCAGTCACTAATATTGAGTATTGCCATCCCTGCCATGAATCAGTGCGTCAAGACGTCGCGCATACAGTCCACAAGCTTGTTTATGGGCAGAGCGTCCCACTCATCTGTCAGATCCTGAGCTAAATCCTGTAGAGTTTGAAAAAGATTGTTCCTGTCATTGATGGCTTGTAATAAGGTACAGAAGGCATGCTCGATAGGGTTTATATCGGGGGAGTAAGCAGGCCATGGTATTTGCTCCACCCACCTGCCTCAAGAAATTGTCTCACTAAAGCGACCCTGTTAGCATACACCATTTTTGCATGTGGCAGGCAGCGGTTTTCCAGAATGTGCAGGTACACCACGGCGTTCATGTTTCCATCTGGCACCACCAGTGACGTTTTTCCTCCATAATGAATATCGGCCCCTACCATCACTGAGCCGCCACCACCTTGAGTCGATTCCTGAATACAGTCATCTCGGAGGTTCTCACCACGCACAGGGATCGGCCATGGTCATTTAATACATATCCGCCATTTTGGATTTTTGACCAATATTCCAATATTTTTTGGATTTCGAAACCAAAGACGATTTTTTCTTCAATTTTTGGAGTCTTAAATTAATCCTTATACAATTATCTTTCATATAAAACATGTCAGTGGCTTGTCTTGCACTTAATTTCTTCTGATGACTATTTTGTGAGCACCTGAAGAACAATAGCTTCATGGCCGCCATTTTGGATTTTCAGCCAAATTTTCATTAATTTGTATGTTTTGTTGCATTTTGAAACCAATGACGATTTTTTCTTCAAATTTTTCAGCCCACTAGTGATTCTATGACAATTATTTTTCGTATAGTACAAATTAAATGCTTGTCTTCGACTTAGTTATAATTTTTTTAATAAATGATCGAGCTGTCTATGTAAATGAAACCCTGTGCACGTAATCCACGAATCCTTTGTCTTCCATCTTGATGGTCAAGGACTTTTTGATTTTGTAGCGACTCTCGCCAAAAAACACAACTTTTCGCCAGGGTCCGAGCTGTAATCTTCTGTGGTCCCAGCTCAGCGAAGTCGAGCAACTCTGTGGTGAACTGTTGGGCGTGCACATTTGGTCATTCGTTTTGCTCGGTAACCATGTTGAAGCAATCTCCGATTTACAGTTTGGTGGGAAACGTTGATTCTATAGTGTCTTCTCCACAAACGACGAAGACGGCTCGTTGTCATTTCCGGGCTCTACGGCACATATTAAGCAGTCTGCGATCACCTCGTCTGGTAGTCAATCGTGGTCGTCCTGGAGATTTTCGTGGCCTCAAATGACCCACCTCTCGATGATGTCTGAAGGTTTTACAGACGGTACTCTACGATATCCCGCTTGTTTATACCCTTCCTGTCGGAGTGCAAGCACTCTTCGGCGTATTGAAAATGTCGTTGGACGAGGCACAGCCTAAGGAACCTCGGTGTCAGGTTTTTGTTGTAAAGGTAACAACTAACTATGAAAAATGTGAGCTCGTTGCACACAGGCTTGGAGCAGGGAAAAGGAACAAACAACAGACGTCTGGTCTTTTATAGCTCCCAACAAAAGGCATTGTTACTTAATTCGAAATTATGCATGGATTCACTTCACCTGGGTTGTGGGGACTCATAAATACGTAATCATTCACCTATTACTGAGGCTTTTAAATAGAAATACGTTTTAAGATTGGGTCTGAAAAACTTTCCAACTTTATGGGCAACGTATTCTAGAGATCATTAACATGGCTTTTGTCTTGTGTTCAAAAACGAATGACTGAGATTTTGGATACTCGTTCCATGAATTTGACTCTAAAACCTGTTAAGTGTAATATTATGTCTATTTCTTAGTGGTCACTCCGATAACTGCACGTTTGTGATTGGTGAATTTCTGAGTAGTGTAATAATACTTTTAGGGGTAAAACCAGAGAAACCTTCGAATACGCTTTATGTAATATCAGAAATGAATTCATAAATACATACTCTAAATATGCAGCTTCCTCGTTGAGGTTCATGCTCACGGTTCACGAGTTGAGTGACACCCAACTTCAGCTGTTGGACACTATTGCCTGAATTAGGTCGCAAAATATAGCTAGATACCCACTGTAAATTCTGTCAGTGATGTGAACACCTTGCTTTTCTGTTTCCAGAAATTGCCCACACTGCCACCTCTCCCCTCCCTGGAACTCCTTCCGTTTTTACTGTTTTTTACAGAATGTAACATCCAAATTGTTCTTAAACTCGTGGAAGTGATTTTCATAAGGGTCCTTTTCATTATTCAATTTTTCATGCCGATTATGTCCCCAAAATCGAATGTTTACCTTGACTTTTTCCATTTTCGTCCTGTCCAAGCGTCAAATTGGTCGTTTTTCTGCGACGGTAAGTATTCTTCCAGTCTCACATCTGACCTAAGAATTAAACACACCGCTAGGAAGTAGAAAAATTTACAAATAACGAATTAATGGAGAAAAAAAATGTATTTACAATCAATTCCTGCGATTCCGGTTACACTTGAACATAATGCTGAAGTCCTTTTCATTTATAAAAGACTTGGACACAACCAAAGTGTGTTTGTGGCAATTGAACCACATTTTTTCTTTCCTGGTTTGTACAATTTGCACGTCATGTATATCCGCTTCATATAAACAAAAATGGTAGCTTGGTGCAGTGATACAAATTGAAATGATGAGACTAAATCTACCTATTGGGTGATTCTAAACAAGGATAGGCAGATTGTAATGAATTTGAAACGTTTCTTACAAGACGCCGTCAGCCGTCTTGTTCTGTTTTTGATGGGTTCTTCTTTCTTTATTTCTTTCTTTTCTGTCTGGCAACACTTCAACTGCGTCTAGTTAAGTCATCATTTGACGTATTTGGACTAGACTTACATCAATCACCGCTTGACCCGTCCCATTTATATGTCATATAGATGACCGCTGTCTGACCTTTGACGGCCACAGGCCTTCAATATGTAATTTAATTGTCAAACTTTATCTTCTTCTCCGGATTACGCCGATCTCAACCAAACTAGGTTCTAGGAACTCACTGACCTTTGCTTCATAATAGGGGTGCAGGGATAATGGTTCAAAGGTCATAGATGGGGTGCATTTCCGGTGTGAAGCAAAAATTGTGAAAAATATGCAAAAAATCGCTGTCCTTACAAATTAACGTAACAGAGTTACGTCATTAGCCAACATGTATGTTACTAGGCAGGGGCTTTGGGTTGTCCACTTTTCAGGATCAAGGGCCATTAGGGGTCCTACTCACTTCCGTCAAAATCAACATATTGTTCCAAAATATTCAAATGTTTTATCTCAAAACTCAAACCTAGTACAGTGACTTAACTTACGGATATGCATTCATGTTCCTGGTGTATGCAAGGTATTTTTTTTTGGAGGTCGAAAGTTCCGTTCCTCCTGTTTTTAAGAGTAAATAATTTCAAGAAATTTATCTCCGAACTTAAGCATAGTAGAATTTTTTTATTTTGTATTGGAACAATGCCTTTTTGGTGTGTACCTCAGGTTTCTTTTATACCGGGATCAAGGTCATTAAGGGGTTAAAAGTCCATTTTTCCCAAAAAATGTTAAAAATAATACCAAATTGTTGGATTTATCCTCCCTATAGAGACATATAAGCCCGTTATTACTACAAGTGATGTAACATTAATCGTAGAAAGCGGTCTATGAGGTCTGACCCCCAAGTTCAAATTCAAGGTCACAATTTACAAACAAGGCCTCCGATTGAACTTAAATTTGACAGAATTATTACGGATTCGTAAATACAGAAAATTACATTTGACCCTATTCGTGACCCAGGTGTTCAAGTTATAGAGCTGCAAAGGTCCAAATCCTGACATGCTTGTCTTGAGGTTGAACTCAATAATATTGATCCGTTGTAAAGTTGTTAACACGAAAAATACAATTAATGAAATGCATTGTGCATATTGGGTGAAGTTACATGGGTCAAAGGTCAAGTCACTCAAGGGGTCATTAAGGGATCACATCCATTCCCAATACGGCCGTCTTGTAAATAGATCTGTTCACAGGTCTAGGTAATACGCAATCGCACCGTAACAATGTTGACTAAATAAAGGGCTTTACCTCTATGTGGGGTAAACTCTTTATAATCATACTTAAATTGTACTTATTATTAGAGTGAAGTTATCGTTTTGTTTTGACAAGAGGTGAAATATTGAGATTCATGGATAGGCTATTTTTTTAAATATTTTGAGAAGATAACTGAAGTAATTTCAGTTTAGAAACCTACACTTTTTTACAAGTAACCTTCCTCATAAAAGACTTCGTGGGGTCACGATAGAAGCCTATTGTGTCGGGATTGCTGAGCGGTTTTCTTTCAATGCTTTTTAAACTTGGTCAACTGTACTATTTGATCTATTAAGGCTTGTCAGACAAAGGGTCGCCTTTAAGAAGTCACAGACTTGAACAAACAACAGACGTCTGGGTCTTTATAGCTCCAACAAAAGGCATGTATTAATTTCGAAATTATGCAGGATTCACTTCACCCTGGGTTGTGGGGGACTTTAAATACGAATCATCACCTCATTACTGCAGGGCTTGTAATAGAAAGACGTTTTTAAGATTGGGTCTGAAAAACTTTCCAACTTTATGGGCAACGTATTCTAGAGATCATAACATGGCTTTGTCTTGTGTTCAACAACGAATGACTGAGCTTTTGGATACTCGTTCCTGAATTGACTCTAAAATGTTAAGGTGTAATATTGATGTCTATTTATTAGGGGTCACCTAGACTACTGCACGTGGTGATTGGTGAATTTGAGTAGTGGCGTAATATACTTTTAGGGGTAAAACCAGAGAAACCTTCGAATACGCTTTATGTAATATCAGAAAGAATTCTAAATAATACTCTAAATATGCAGCTTCTCGTTGAGGTTCATGCTCACGGGTTCACGAGTTGAGTGACACCCAACTTCAGCAGCTGGACCATATTGGCCTGAAGTGTGCAAAAATAGCTGAGATACACTGTAAATCTGGCAGTGATGTGAACACCTTGCGTTCTTTTCCAGAACTTGCCAACTGCAACTCTCCCCGCCCTGGGAACTTTTGTTTTTATGTTTACAGAATGTAAACATCCAAATTGTCTTAACTCGGGAAGTGATTTCAGTACGGGTCCCTTTCATTATGTAATTTTTACAATTTTTGTTATTTTATTGATTTTTTAGTTTTTTTCTTTTTTCCATTTTCGTCCTGTACAAAGCGTCAAATTGGTCGTTTTCTGCTACGGTAAAGTAATTCTTCCAGTCTCCAATATGGACATAAAGGAAATTAAACCACCACGTTGAAAGTAGGAACAAATTTACAGAAGGAAGAAATAATGGAAAAAACAAATGTATTTACAATAATATCCTGCGGATTCGGTTATATATTGAAAATGTGAAGTCTTTCTTTCTAAAAGAATGGACACAACCAAAGTTGTTGTGCAATTGAACACATTTTTCTTCCTGTTTGTACAATTTGAACCATGTATATACGCTTTATAAACAAACTGACACTTGGTGCAGTGATACAAATTGACGGGATTTACTGATCTACCCTATGGGTGATTCTAAACAAGGATAGGCAAAATTGTAAATGAATTAACACTTTCTTACACGACGGCCGTCAGCCGTCTTGTTTGTTTTGGATGGGTTTCTTTCTATTCTTTATTTCTTCTGGCAACACTTCAACTGCGTCTAGGTTCATCCTTCCTGGACGGATTGGACTAGACTTATGTCAAATGACCGCTGACCGGTCCCATTTATGTCATATAACATTGACCCCGTTGGAACTTTGACCTGGCCACAGGCTTCACCTATGTAATCCTTGTCAACCTTATCTTCTCTACCGGCTTACGCCGATATCAACCAACTGGTTCCGAGGAACCCCCTGACCTTGCTTCATATAGGGGTTCAGGGATCAGGGAGTCAAAGGTCATTACTGGGGTCATTTTTCCGGTTTGCCAGCCAAAAATGGAAAAATACTTCAAACACTCGCTGTCTTACAACTGAAGAAAAGACCACGAATCCTACCTCAGTAGTCTCCCCCCCTCCCACCTCCCCCCACGATATCACTACCCCCCCTGTTTCCACCCACTCCACCTTCTCTCTCCCCTCAAACCCCATTTATTCCACACTCCACCCTTACCACCCCTTCCATCCCCCCCCCCCCCTCCTCACCCAAACCCCTCTTCTCGCCAACCCTCCCCCTACTACACCCACCATCCGCCCTTCACATACAATCCCTCCTCTCGCGTCTACCTCCCGCTTTCACCTATCACCTCCCCCCCCCCCCGCCCCTCCCCTTAACTCACCGCTATCCCGCACCCCTCCCAATCCCCCCACCCTACCACCCCTCCTCCATCCTCACCTCCCTCCCCCCTTGTCTTCCCCTTCTTTACCCACACTCTCCCCTCCCGACTCTCCTCTCTCACCCCACACTTCTCCTCACTCGTCCCCCCCATTCCCTCCCCGCCCCCCTACATCACCTTCATTCAGTGGACGTATTAGAGCACATGTATTGTTCTAGGCAGGGGCTTGGGTTGTCACAGTTCAGGATCAAGGGTCCATTAAGGGGTCACTTCCGGTCAAAATCAAAAATATCCAAATATTCAAATTTTGTATTCTAAAACTCAAAACATAGTACAGTGACTAATACCGATATGCATCATGTTACCTGGTGTATGCAAGGTATTTTATTTTGGAGGTCAAGGCATTTCCGGTTTTAAGGTACATAAGTTCACGAAAATTTTATATCCAGAAACTAAGCATAGTAGGAATTTTTTTATTGTATTGGAACAATGCATTTTGTTGGTCCCTCAGGTTTATTTTTATCCGGATCAAAGGTCATTAAGGGGGTTAAAAGGTATTTTCCCAAAACATGTTAAAACTAAAGACCAAATGGATTATCTCAGCCTATAGAGTACATATTCAAGCCCGTGATTACTACAGTGATGTAACATTATAGTAGAAGAGGTCTGTAGTATCGACCCCCAAAGGTCAAAGTTCAGGTCAACAATTTACAAACAAGCTTCGATTAAACTGAAATTTGACAGGAAAATCCTAGGGATCTAGTAATACAGAAAATTACAGTTGAACCCCTATTCGTGACACAGGGGTCACTTTATAGAGATGCAAAGGTCAATCCACTGACATGCTGGATTGAGTTGAAACTCAATCATATTGATCCTGTAAGTGTTTAAAACGAAAAAATAATTATGACATTTGTGACATTTGGTGAAGTCTACATGGTCAAAGGTCAAAGTCACCTCAAGGGTCATTAAGGGATCACCATCCATTACCAATACGGCGTCTTGTAAAATTAAGATCTGTTCACAGGTTAGTTACTACTTACCGTAAATAAAATGGTGATAAATAAAAGGAGTTAACCTCATATGTGGGGTAAATCTTTTAATCATACTAAATTTTACTGATATTAGAGTGAAGTTTCGTTTTGGTTTTGACAAGAGGTGTAAATATGAGATTATGGCTATGGCCTATTTTTTTAAATATTTTGATGAATATACTGAGTAAACTTCAGTTTAGAAACCTAACAATTTTACAAGTACCTTTCCTCATAAAAGACTTCGTGGGGTCACGATAGAAGCCTATTGGTACGGATGCTGAGGGGTTTTTCTTTATGCTTTTAAATGGGTCTCTGTACTATGAGTATCTATAGCGGTCAGACAGCGGTAGCTTTAAGAAGTCACAGACTTGAACAACAACAGACCGAAGATCCTGCAAAGAGATAACGGACGCAAAGTTGGGCAAGGTTCTATCACTCAGTGATTTCAGATCAGTGGCTAAGCTATGTTAGTCGAGGCGAACTCGGAGTGTGTTTTATTGATACATACAGATTTCAGGCAGGATTTATAGAAGGATGTTTCGATGTTATTAAAAACAAGACATTTAAGATTCCTACTTACGTGTTTCATTATCCTCTATTTGACAACACTAAGTGGAATCTGGTCTATTCCACCAGTAGAGATTCCTTAAACCAGTCACCACCGTAAACTACAGTGTAATATTTTCAACATTATAAATAACTTTAGAATTTAACAATAAGATAATCGTAGTAATACGACATTTAATGATGCACACGCATACATCCATGTATAAAGATATCCATTAATATTCCTTGGTGATTTCAACTCTGTCATTATATTTAAACACTTAAGTACCAAGATTAATAACCAAATTTAGGAATAAGCTTGTTTCAAGGATTCTAGTTGAAACATAAACAAAACAGCCTGGGTTAGAATCACGAAATGCACTTTATGATGCCTATATATCTATTATACAGTGTGAGTCATAAAAACCCTACATTCATGAAAGTTTTTTTCTTTCAAAGGTTAAAACGTTATTTTGCTTCATGTTTGCTTTGGTTGTTTACAGAGATAAAAGGCTATCAGAAGATTTTTATTTGGGTGTCTTTAAGACATGGGTTCAGAAACCTATGTCAATTTTGCGGAGAGAGCATAAAATTCAGTTTGGCCGATTTTAGCAATAAAATGCGGAGAGACTGACACCGGCATATACCACCATACATTATAGCAAAGACAATCACACATGCAATTTCAGATGGTATCGATTTCTTCTCGATAAAAACATCAGTTTGAATAAAATGGTCTATGTGTATCATAATTATAAGTAAAGAATCTCAAGAAATTAAAATACCATTGTCATCAGAAAGAGTCAGTTATTGAAAATCACTCCATATCAATGTCTCAGTCATGAACATATGAAATGCTCAGAGATATTTGTTTTACATTTTTAAGGTAATTATTTTGCCACAACTACTGTTTTACATCAGCGTCCATAAATTGACATAAAGCTGAAGTTTCAGTAAATAAATAGGAATTATAACTTAAAATTCAATATCGCCCTGGTTTTTCGAAGGAATACAAACCCTCTATGGTTTCACTTTTTGGCTACCAAATTTCGTTGTAGGTTAAACCATGAAATCTTGCTGAACCAAAGTAAACTGTAAATGTGGTATTACAACAGCGATCTGAATATCTATTTTGGAAATTGAATATTTTTCCTTAGCATTTTCTTTGTAATCTCTGGGATATTATTTATAATCCTTCAATTACTCTACCACCTTTATGTTTAACAAATTGTGTTAAATGGTTTACTCAAATCCTGCTGAGGCCATGTATCTATGTAAGCGATGCTATTGTTTGGCACAAAATCGGCCAATCGGATTTTTAAGTCTCTCAGAAAAAATAGGCGTTAATTTCTCCAAAGTCCAAATGACACCACATAGGCGTTTCTGAAAGCTGTTTTCCTTCTTAAACCAAGCAAAACATTTGAGCAAAAAACAATTCTTAACTATTTGATTATTTTTATTCTGAATGTGGGGTTTTTTTTTACACTGTAGAGTAGAGAGTCAAAAACGTCCTACACTCTACAGCAATCCACGTACATACACGCAAGGGGGTAGGATCAGCGAGGCGACAAGTCATGCTTGTACCAAAAGTGGGTGAGCCGAAGCGGAACCAAAAACAAAATGTGTTGGCTTATATACCCCACTTTACACCATTGCGCATATGCAGAATTCCCCAATCGTCAATCTACCTTTGGGAGGATGCGTCAACTTTTATAGGTGAGAAAAATACACGCCGTTAAGGTCGTGTACTAATAGCCTACAAAGGCACATCATAAGAAACTTAATTGATTGTTGAAGTTGTATCTCATACGTTCAGACTTTCAAAGGCTGTGTCAGAGATTTGACGAGGGAGGGCGCCCTCAATTTTCAACAAATCGTGTTTTGCATAAGTTTGTCCGTATACTACTCACTGTGTGAAATAGATAGCTTTTTTTCCAAAAATCGAAGTCCTTCATAATCATATAGAAAATCACAAAATTTATTATTAAATCCGAATCGGAATATTGTATACGCAGTGTCTATGGCACTGCTATGCATACACATAATGTTTCTGCATCAAAACGAAAATCCGATCATTCAAACTTTGGAACTTGGAATTACCATTTAGGTGAATAATATTTTGGTTCCAGTTGGACTCTTGAATAAAAATACCAATTATATTCGAAATCTCGAGGTCAGCTTTAAATAAACCACACCCCATCAAGTAAGTTAATAAATAATTCAAATTTCAAGTTTAACAACTAGACAATTTGTAAAACCAAAAGGGACCACAGGACAAAATCAGTAATTTTAGGTATCTTAGTTTAATTTAAATTTTTGACAAATATTCCAAAAACCTCTTGTAGTAATCCTTTCGTGATTTTGTATATTAATATTTCTTCATTCCGTGTACTAAGGTAGCCTATTGTTGTGGTTAAGTGTTTATACAGGGTGTCCAAAAAAATTACCCTAAAAGCGTCCCCAATTTTAGGTCTTTATTAAACATTATGCAAATTATTTTTACATATTGGGAAATTATTATTCATTAGCTTTTCAATACAGAAAACCACGTTTGATTCGTGTCCGAAATTACTGAATTGTGGTCAATTGAATAGAACCACTGTTTTTCACTAGTAACACGATGTCACATGCATAGCCGATTTCAACACTTTGCATAACTTTGATCATTATAAACAGGTTGATAATGCATGGTGTCCTCTTGAATATGTCTTGTTACTCTCAAATTGTAAAAGAGTGACCAGGACCAGTCTTTGTTGGAGTTAAATTTCCCTCTTTTGAGTGTGATTGCTGTCAATTATTCACTCTTATGAGAGTGACAATTCATCGATGAAAAGTAATCATAAACTAAATTCACTCTTAGAGAGTAAAATTTAACTCCAACAAAGATTAGTCCCTAGAGTCACTCCTTGAAAGAGTAATTTTCACTCTTTTATATTTACAGAGTAAGTGTGATTATGTTGCAGCATATTTTATTTTCAATGCAAGTTTCATAAAAATATTAAAGAGCACGAGTCACCAATATTGTTTAATATAATACGCATAAGACAATTAACCTGCCCGTGTTACAAGTGAAAAAAAAAACAGTGATTTGATTCAATTGGCCACATTCCAGTCATTTCGGATCCGATTCAAATGGGGATGTCTGTATTGAAAAGTTAATGAACAATACTTTCCTAATATGTAAAAATACCTTGCATGAACGTTTAACCCTAAAAGGCCCGAGGGGGGGGGCGGAATCCGCCCCCTCGACATTTTTTGTCGTATCTCACCTATTTGTTATTTTCTCACGCCGAAACTGCATGACTTTTTTCTTTGAAGCCTTGCGCTCAATTTAAGACCATTTTGAACAAAATCAGACCTACGGTTATGACGCGGCGTTACGTAATCTCGCGAAGAAAAGCTATTTCCCATTGAAATACACGGGAACAGCAGAAATCCAGTTTTTTGTGCTAATGATAGAGTTACACTATGATTTATCTTATTATTTGATTTATTTGTAGTAAGAGCATGTGTGCGCATACTTTGACACACATCATGGCCAAAAAATCCAACTTTTGCTTGAAAAAATGGCGAAAAACCATGAATTTTTGCGATTTTTTTAGATTTTTCGCATTTCTGCATGACGTCATGTTTGACGTCACTGTGACGTCATACAAGGTATGTTTGTACTTTTTTTGGTGTCAATGGACTCGGGAGGGTCATAGCTATCCATTGGTACCACACATATGATAGTTCATCAATCCGTTTCCGAGATACTAGGGGGGGGGCAGATTCCGCCCCCCCCCCCCCGGCGGTGAGATGGGTCCAAAAAGCCCGGCTCTTTTAGGGTTAATCAATAGTTGAAATTGTGGGCGCTTTTAGAATAAAGTTTTGGGGACAACCTGTACTAAAACGGAATGAAGCGTGTAATCCAATGGGTGCACTGACCCTGTTTCGTTTCGTTGCGCAAAATACATAAGCCGTATTTCCCCTGTGAGAGTTTTAAGTGCGAAACAAAATGTTTAACCATGACGAAGCTGTCAGCCTGTCATATTTATTCGATCATTCAATGTAGTTATTGATCTGTTAGATTTCTACCCTGGGTGAACACATGAGAGCAAATCCTAATATCAATGCAGCTTTGATTCAAGGAAAGTACAGGGAATCTGTGTGCTGGGAAATTATTGATAGAAATTTATTGTTTATGCATGTAGACTAAGGGGCGTGGACCAAATAACCAATTCTGTTGTCCCCATCGAGGGGCTAAGGGAAAACCAAGTGTAAATTCATAATAAATTATTACAATCACATAACTGTCTGTTCCCGCACATAAAACTGGCACATTTTCTTAAAAATAAATAAAATGTCACCTCAATTTCTTTTCCCCAATATCAGAGACCAATGGATATGTATAGAATCAGCAAACCATGAGCTAAAGATATTACAATGGGCCCGGTATGTGGGGCCATTGTTATAGCCAGGTGTTACCACCTCCACGAAGCGGGTTGAGTGACAAATACCCGTCCTCTTTCACAATAACTAACCAGTGTACATTATAATATAGGTCGTTGACACTAAATCTTCTTCTGAAAACGCGGTACATTGAATAGAAATGAAGTTAAGCAATAAGTTACGGATTTTGGTTCTGCACAAAGTTGTTAGGTCAAAGCTTGCCCAGCAACATTCTCTCATGATGTTTGTTCATGTTTCTTCCTTTTCGAATAAATGATGAAAAACATGGCCAAAGTTAATTGAACACGCACTATAGAAGCTCACTATTTAATTATTTGTGAATGAGGTTAAGTATTTTGTCCTGAAAAAGTACTCAGTCATAAGTCGT
>JAMKCH010009304.1:0-32730 GCA_023653785.1 Ophioderma brevispina
TGTAACAATATAGTCATAAAATGGCTCAAAGGGACTGCAAAATCCCATGTTTAATCTCCATATAATATTATCTGGTGTCTGGTTTTGAATCAGGGCATTTATTTGAATTGATCTGGTCTATGAGGGGTATCATTTGAACAGATCTTGGTCTTGAAGAAGGTCCATGTCATCAAGTTCTGCGTCTCTTAAATAGAGGGTCACCAACAAACCCTTGTAACTCAGTGGTAAAGGTACCTGCTGGGAGCAATAAAAGGATTCAGAATAACCGAAAGGCAGGAAACTAAAATACTTTTCATTATTTCACTTCAGGGTCATGTTAATTTAATCCAATTGCGGCAATCCGTTTTATAACAGTGGGGAACAAGGGAGCAAAGCATAGAACCATTATTGATGGATCATCGGCTCCTAGACCATGCGGGATCCTGGACAGGCTGGCCTAAACTCATTCTGCCACCCAAGGAAGCATACATGTACCAAAAGCAAGATTGGACATATAACCACCTTTCCTAAATTCACTGTTGTATGTGATCCGAAAGGGTTTTTATGGTAATTTAATATTTTGTGAAATGCAGTGTTTATTTAAGTGCTCTATATTGTGCAGCAATCACCTCTGCTGTTTTCCTGATATTTTTTTTACCTGCTGCCCTCTGTGATTTTGCTTAGTCAAGTATACACGTGTTTTCATAGTTCCCATTTGCCTCACAGTTTCCTTTGTGATTGGAGGAATGTTGTGTTGCCTTTGTGTTGATTGTGTGTCGTGAATTCCAGCTTGGCATGTGTGTGGCAGTATGGGGCTGGGATTGCTGAAGAGATGGATGGTAGCTGAATGTGTGGAGTGATCTGTGGGTGTGTTGGGAAGTTAAAAGAATGTAAGCTTATGGTTTGTTTTGGGTTTTTCAATTTTTGGTTAAACGGGTGGAACATCCTTGTCTTTGATTTCCAAAATACCTTGACCAGGGCTTGTGATTAATTAAGGTATTTGTAGGTTAATTTTCGTTTAGGGAAGTAAGTAGAGTACTTTCTTAGCATCTGATATAATTGATTTTGATATAGTGACATTGAAATTTTGAAGGAGTCTTTAGTGGACTTATTTGAAAGCTTTGAAAGCTTTCAAACTTGCTAGTTTAGGGCCAATTTTTCTTATAAAATATTTTCCTCTGTGCGCTCATTTGAGTCAAAGGTAATTTTTGTCAACGGTTTCCGAACTAAACGCGAATGCGGCACTCTGTGTTATGGTAGCTTTGCGTAAAACCTTAGGTCAAAATAATTTTCCCTTCCAAATTTCCTCTGCGTCATTTGGTTAAAGGTATTTTTGTCTGTTTAAAAGGTTTACGAACTACACGCGAAAGCGGTACTCTGTGTTATGGTAGTCCTCTGCGTAAAACAATTAGGTCAAAATAATTTTCCCTTGCAAATGTTTCTTGATAAATAGTGCCCGGTTGCCTTTCACCCCTTCCGGAAGATGATAGTCTTTGTGTGAAATATAGCTGACCGTTAATTTTGTCAATTTCAAAATTAACAAAATAATAAAATTAAAAAAAAAAATTTGAAGGTTTGGTTAAATTGACATGTCCGATTATTTTCGGAGATGAATTTGTGTGCACAAGTACACCTTGAATGAGGTGTGGCATTTGCTGCTTTCTCGAATTGCGTCATGGTGTCACTGAGTGAATGGACCAAGTCGTTGTATGTTTCAGTATTCGTGTTGTTTTCCAAAGACATTGGAGTGGCTGCACGCGATGTTAATAGAACCCCACTCTTATGGCTTATTTGCTATTAGATTTGTCGCGTAGAATGTTGGCGTCTTGGGGTGGCTGGGGCTATTGTAAATAAAGCCCCGACCCACATTCTGACCATGATTTGTTAATTTTGCGTTTTGTGAAATTGTGTGGATAAATTTTGATGACGCATGATGAAGTGTATCGCTTGAATCGAGTGTCGTTGATTAAGCGATTGTCGTGTAGGCTGGACTGTGAGGTGATCCAGGTATGCATTTGTATTTGTTAGCGTTTAGTAGACTTGGTCAAAGTGAAGTTTTTTTTTGGGGTGTTTAAAGCTAAATTAGGAGAGATAGCGAGTCGATTCGATAGTGAGTATGTGGGAACGAGTGATTATGAGGGATGATTGCTAAGGTATGAGTGTGTTTCGTGGGCAGGCATTGTTATTGTCCGTTGATATGTGTTGGAAATTTATTTGGAACTCCTTTTTTGTGTGTAAATGAATTATTGAAGTAATGAATCAAGGGAAATGAGGTTTCTTTTCAGCGGCATGTGCTTATCGTCAACGCAATGTTAATTATTTGCAGGTGGATTGGGTCCATGATGGCTGGACAGAATTTAAATAATTTTTCTTTTATTCCTGCTAAGGTGGCAATTTACCAAAAGAAAATCGTACTTCCTCATTAAAAAATTTTTCAAATGAATTCATTGTTACCGAAATTAATTCTCCATTTGTTTTATTGTGTCTAAATATTTAGTGGCCTCTGGGTTTTCTGGAATTAAGAACAAAATTTTTGGTCATTATTACAAAATTTGGTTGCAATTATCAGTCACTTTTAATCTTGCACTAATTTTAAATGCCTCTAGCTTTCGGTCACGCTACCCACGGACAGGGATGGATTAACTTGCCATAGTTATTCTTTAGTCTTCAATTTAAAAACCCCTGGTCCGTGAAATGCATAAAAGAATTTTGTGAAATGTGCGCATGTTCACCACAACAATGCCTCAGTCAAGAGCAGGAAGCCTAGGGTTACGCTTTTAGGAATACAAATTCTTCAATTTACACTTGATCAGTTGTAGGCCACCTAACCAAGAACTATATTCAAAGTTTATTGAACAAAAAGGTAAAACAGAAAACCCAAAACTATACGTTTGGAACTTGCTGATATCGTAATCAAAGCAGGCTTTGATATTTCTCGTCAGCACGATGGAAAATCATAAGTGATTTATAACATTAATGATTTTTTTTTTTTCCTGGGCGTATTTGGCTTATTCACTTCAGGTATGAACTAATACATTGGTAAGCATTCCAAAATGAAAAAAAAACTGCGTTCAAAAATGCGGGGGGGGGGCTTCTTTCTGGAAATGTCCTGGTGTCTGATTAAATGATAAATCTTATTTATAATTGCAAAAAAAAATTACTAGATTGCAGGATCCATAATTTTAAAAAATACAGCAAGTAAACTTGCTGATCCCCTGGCAAGATGGCAGTATGGAACATGAGCTAAGATGACCTTTGACCTTGGTCCATGACTTTGACATCTATGAAAGAAACCCTATTGCACCTTACCCCAAGTCTGTTCAATCGTATTCCACATTTCGAAAAAAGACCTGAAAAACAAAAAACCCAACCAAAACCTACCAAACACTGGAAAATACATATGGACATGCACGCTTAATGCCAAAATTCCCTTCTGCTTTTCAAGCAGGAAGAATAAAAATGTACCAAATTGATATCAAAGCGTCCCAAACAAGTTGGCTCCAGATTGGAGTGGTATACCTATACAGCAGCGATTTCATGAAATCCACCCATATGGCTAAATGGATTCTGATACACCTTGATTCCCTTAAGCCCACTGAGCTGCATGCATATTAATTAGATTATTACCATTTCGGAATTATGAATCTTCCATATTGAATGCATATCCCAAAGTCAACAGTAGTAACACTTTGTTCATAAATTAGTGAAACATATTTGGAAAACTTTATGTAGACTGATGCGTATAATTTATCATGCAGTAAGTCAAGCAAAAAATAAGCTTACAACATACAGTAATTAATTAGAAGAAAAAAGAATACAGGCAGATAAAATTAGCTAAGAATTTTCAGACTTCCAATAAGATTTCAATCACTAGATTACGTCACATGACGAGTCGACTTGACCCAATTGCATGTTAGTTACATTAAAAAAAATTGAATTTCAAGCAAATCAGCCAGGAAGGGGTGGGGGGATCTCCAGTTTAAAGAAATCTGGAACCCTAATGAAAGGAAGAACAGCATGGCCCCCCCGGTGAAATTTTACCAAATGCACTCTGGTTGCATTCTATCCTAATTTTGGGGACATTATAGGAGTTTTATGGTGTCAACTTTTGGGCATCCCTTTTTATTTAGAGGGGAAAATAATTGTGCATGTATGTGCCACCGGGGGGGGGGATCCATGCAGCAATTTTTGAAAATTTTTCCTTTAAAATTTTGCTATAGATGTATGTAAGGGTGTCCCAGAATGATTGTACCCATGATACCCAAAATGTTTGATTTTTTTCCATAGAAAATCAATAACATTGGTCTAAGCTAGGTTAATGTCCAACTTCATTATACTGTAACCTTTCAAAGAATTTTGAATAGTGAAAATCGGAATAACCAACGTGAAAATACACTCAATTGTGTGAGAGGTGCTTGATTCATCCTTTGGCAAAGTGAAAAAAATGCATGTGTGTGTTATCCCTCGACTTACCAAGCCTTTTTTGCATCACATTATCCTCTTTTGGAAATCTTTTATTAAGCACTTGATACTTTTGATTTTGGTACCAATAGATAGCTATGGTCATTCTCTTTCCCTTGATACCAAGATACGTACCAGCATGCCCTTTATGGCATCACAGTGACGTCATAAAGACCATTAGGCAGCAAATAATTGTCAATTTCAGAAAACACAAGTGCACAATAGGCGAAAATTCAATTTTGCACCAAAATATTAGGACTATCAGATTTTTAAGCTGGTTTTGGCTCTAAATCATGGCAAAAGACAGCTTTTATATACATACAGATGGTTTTAGTGCTTTACTCTGCAGAAAAGTACCAAAAGAGAATAGGCCTAATGCTTGTGTGGCAACCACTGAGCTTTACTGTCTAGCGAGGTTTATGACATCATTTTGACGTCTTACTGGGCATATTAGCACTCATTTTGGTATCGAAGGAAAAAGGAAGACCACAGCTCTCTATTGGTACCACAATCACACGTTTTGAGTGTTTAATAACGAATTCCCAAAGGGACTAAAGCATGTTGTAAAAAAGCTTGCCAGGAAGAGGGTAAAAGTACACATACATTTTTTTCACTTAGCCCAAAGGATGAAATCAGCACCTCTAACACAATTGAGTGTATTTTCACTTTGGTTAGTCCGATTTTCACGATTCAAAATTCTTATGAAAGGTTACAGTATAATGAAGTTGGATATTAAACCAGCTTACCTAATGTTATTGATTTTCTATGGGAAAAAAATAAAACATTTTGGGTATCGATGGGTACTAATCATTCTGGGACACCCTGGTAAATAAATTTGTCTTTGATACCATGGTGCTGCATATACATTAGTTGTATCACAACATGCCCGGACCAACAATTGTCTTTGGTCCGGCTCTGTCTTCTGAGGTTCCACGCTATTCAACTCTAATCTCATGCATCCTGCAGTTCTCAAACCAGTGCCGCCGATGTTGTGGAATCGACTTCCCCTATGGCAAACATATCACTAAGTTCAAGAGCCAGTTGAAGACAACAGTCTTTCAGATAAAGGACTTGACAATTGGAGACTAATTTTTGTTTTCTTGTTACATTTGCATGTTGTTGCTATTTTATATGTCTTTTCTTGTACCGTGTCACACTGTTTGCTAAACCTAGAAATTCTTTATAACTGGTATTTTTGTATTTCATTCAGCCGGGAGGGTTGGGCACTGGCAGTCTTTTTTCTTTTGCTTTTTTATACTTTCAGGTTAAGTTTGGATGCCAGAGCTCGGTTGTTGGGGTGATGGCTTGACAACTTTCACTGTTTTAACTGTAGCCCAGAGGGTGTAGTGAGTCAATCGCCACAATGCAGCACCGTTTGGGAAATTTCAACTCAATAAGGGTCCTGTGATCCCACAAAAATTGTATTCTTAACACATGTATAAAAACACCCTTACTTTTGTGCTGATTTTAGCCCATAAAGTCTTAGTACTTAGGCAATTTTTGCATGGATCATGAAATTCTTGTGGTTCTTCAAACTTTTGGAACACTGTTTATTCCCAAGTATTGACATGTTTTTTAGTACAGTACAGTAGGCACAAATTCAATGCATTGTGGGATTGGATTCAAAACAAAAAACACCCTCGACGTAGCCATTGCATGTCCATTTTACTACTACTAAACCAAGTTTTAAATCCGGTTTATATCCCCGTCAACGGGTTAGGCCAGGATTCACCTCACCTTGCAGCAGCCGCCCTGACGCCCTTCCTTCCCTTTCACCCGATTCAATGCCTCCTCCATCTCAAACCCCAACCCCTCCTACTCTCCTCAGTCCACTTTTTTCTTCCATGTCTTCTTTTGGACGTCCCCTCCTCCTCAAATAAAAAAACCGCCACTAGACTCAAAATCCCTTCTTAACACATTCTCATCATCCTTCCTCACACATGCCCATAACCACGTACACTATTCGCCCTCCAGCCAACCGTTCCACCGCCTCATCCAACCCCAACATCTGCATCACAAGTCCTCAGTCTTCATCCTGCCCATCAACTTCAACACCACACGTGGCTCTCATCATTGCTCTCCTCTCTGCCTCCCTCAAATCCCATCCCATTTTCCCTCAGACACCACATCTCACTTGTTCCCATACAGCATCACTGATCTCCCTCCACCACTTATACACATTCTGTTCATCTTCAAAGTAAATTCTCTTCCCTTGCAACAACTCCGCCATTCCCTAAACTTCACCCACCCATACCTCACTCTCCCGCTGTCACAGCCACCTCACATCCCCCACGCCCACTAACCTTATCCCCTAGATTGGTGAACTCTCACTGACTCCCACCTCATCACACAACTTTTCCTCTGTTCCACCATCCCTCCAGCTCCTTCTCCCCTCTTCTACACACAAAATCTTGCCAAACTAGGGTCCTCTCTCTCTCTCTTTGTGCATCTCCCATGGATCCACCATTTCCCCACATTTCCTCACACCACACTGATTTGCTTTACTCTTTTCCACACACCCCACCTGGTTCTACCTTCTCGCTACCGACCTCACTCTCCACCCCTCAACCCAGCACTTTTGTCTTTCCCAAGGTTTACCTTCTGACCCTTACTCTCAAAAGCCTTCTGTATCTTCCCATTTCCACTTCTCCCTCAGTGTTCCCCTCCAATGTCTCACTCCTTAAAACCAAGTTATTCGCCATACACTCTCACTCAGCAAAACTCTTTTGCACTCTCTGTGACTACATCAATCACAATGCAAAAATCAATTGCTGAAAGGTACAGAACCTTGATGCACCCCCCCTTCACATCAAACAAATCAGACCCCACTCTAGAAAAACCAAATCTCGTTTTAGCTGTCCTTCAATACAAACTCTCATCACCTACTGCGCTAAACCACTACTTCTGTATCTCTCCTTCCTCATCGCCCACTCCATCACTTCATATGTACCCTATCAAATGCCTTCTCCAAGTCTAATACAAAACAACATGACAGCTTCTTCCTCTTTAGGCTCGCTATTCTCTTGCAACCCTCTTAAAAATAAACACTGCAGCTATCGTTCCCTTCCCTGGCATAAACCCAAATTGAATCTCATCCCGTCCACTATCTTCCGAACCTATTCTCCGAACCCTCTCCCCACAATCTTCATTGCATGCTCTAACAACTTCACACCCTATATGCACCACAACTCAATTGCAATCCCCTTTCCCTTTAAAAATTGGAATTCCACACTCCTGCACTGCCCACTCAACCGGCATCCCTTCCCCATCAAAACTCTCTGACACACTCCATCATCACACCAATCCCTATCTCTCAACTCGCACTAGTCATCTCAGCACTCACCTCTGGGGGTCCCCACCGCCTTTCCTTTTGTTCATTCCGTTATTGGGCCTTTCACCACTCCACTTTCTTTCCGGCTGACCCTCTCAACTGGCCCTTCTACCACCACATCAGCCTCAACGTTCTGATCCCACTCATTCTTTCTCCCCATTCATGATTCTCGTCCAATGCTCTTTTCCAGACCTTCTCTATCTTTCTCACTCAAAGTCCGACTTCCATCACTTCCTCTCATACATCTTCCCCCTTTCATCAACATCTCTTCCATCCTTTTTCAATGCCTTCACTATCTTATACCCCTTGTTTGGATCTCCTCATCACTCGCCCCTTCTCTGCCTCCTCCTTCATAGCCTTCGCAACCACTTCCTTTGCTCGCTTCTTAGTTAAGGCCTTTTGATAGCTTCCTTATTCTTCCGTACCATTTTTTCCTCAGAACCTTAAATGCATCCCTTCTCTTGCCCTTTTTCTCCTTCTTTCTCGCTATCGAAAGATTGTTGTTGCATAATTTTATGGTGTTTTTTATCTTGTTATTTTTAGCTTACCTAATTTTTCTCCGCTGTGATAAGTGGCTTTTGGTGGTCTATTGTTGATGGAAGCTCTATAAAAATATGTTATTATTATTCTAATTTGGTATGTTGTACTGACGAGTATTAGTAAAAAATACACGGTCCGCTTTCTCGAACCGCTAAAATCCCCTGGCGGGAGCGGGTTTACAAATTTTTAAAATAATCATCTAAAATGCCACCTCAACCGCCCTTAAACCCCAAAAAATCAAATCCCCTTAAACCCCAACCCCCCCTTAAACCTGGGCAACGCCCCTTAACTCGTGCAACCCACCTTAAAACCACAACAAGCCCCCTTAAGCCCAGAACACTCCCCCTTAAACCCGGACAACCCCTATAAACCCGGACAACCCCCACCACCCCAACAATATCCCCCTTAAGCCAGACAACCCCTTACCCGGACAACCCATGTGCACGTCCGCAGCAATGCATACGTGCACAATGCGCTCATACGTGGCATGCGCGGTGCATGGCGGCTGTGCATGTGCGCACCTCTGCGCATGCATACGTGTTTATGTGCCACAAAACCCCTTAAACCCCAAACCCCCCCTTCACCCAAAATCCCCTTAAACCCCAAAACGCCCCCTTAACCCTTGACAACCCCCCTTAGACTTGTGCAACCCACCTTAAACCACAACAAGTCCCCTAAAAGAGCCCAGACAAAACCCCCCCCTTAAACCCGACACCCCTTTAAAAACCCGGACCACCACCTTAAACCCCAGCAATCCCCCTTAGTCCAGACAACCCACCCTTTAAAAAAACCCCCGGACAACCCCTTTAAACCCAGACAACCCACCTTAACCCCAACCAATTCCCCCTTAAACCCCAACAACCCTCTTATAGCTGGACAACCCCCCTTAAACCCGACAACCCACCTTAAAACCTGGACAAAACCCCCCCTTAAACTAAACTCTTCACCCACCTTAAACCACAACAAGCCCCTTACGAAAGCCCCAGTACAAAAACCCCCTTAAAACCCGGACACCCCCTTTAACCCGGACACCCCCCCTTAACACCCGGACAACCCCCCTTAAAAACCCCAACAATCCCCTTAACCCCAACAAACCCCCTTAAACTCGCACAACCCCCCTTAAAACCCAGACACCCCCCCTTAAACCCTGGACACCAGACCCCTTAAACTCTGCACCCCACCTTACCCCACAACAGCGCCCCCTTAATCTCCATACAACCCCCCCTTAAAAAACCCCAAATCCCTCTTCAACCCCGCTTAAAGCTGGACAAAAACCCCCCTTAAACCTGGACAACCCCCCTTAACACCCGGACAACCCCCTTTAAACCCAGACAACCCACTTAAAACCCCCAACAATCCCCCTTACCCCCACACCCCCTTTAAAGCTGACAAAACAAAACCCCCCTTAAACCCGTTCAACCACCCCTTCAAACCCGGACAACCCACCTTAAACCTACTCAGGCGGAGTACATGATTCCCCATTTCCCCCCCCGCCTCAAGTTTCACATCAAAATCGGACTTTATGGATCTTCAGGATATTTTGTTCACAAGCTTTTTGGGGAAAAACACCACAACCCCAAATTACTCATTAATTATGCAACTTAAGGTACCTAATTAGCATATGCCACGCCCATAATCTAATCAGATGAAGGCATGGCAGTCCGAATCCCGACCCCCCAAAGTCACATCACAACCATAACCGTATGGGTCTCACTGTTTCCGCGTTCACAAGATTGTTGGGTACAATACCCCCCCAAAAAAATTTAACTCATTAATTATGCCAAATTAGGTACCCTATTAGCATGGGCCACACTCCCATCACTAATCAGATGAAGGAGCATGGCAGTCCATCCCACCCACCAGTTCACATCACATAAACCCTTATGGGTCTCATGTTATCGCGTTCACAAGATTGTTGGGTAAAAATAACACCAAATTAACAACTCATTAATTAGCAAATTAGGTAACCTATTAGCATATGCCCCCCGGCTCCATATCTATCAATTAAGGCATGGCAGTCCGATCCCACCCACCAAGTAACATCACCATAACCCTTATGGGTTCATGTTCTCCGGCGTTCACAATATTGTGTTGGACGCCTCCGACGCCGACACCGACACAGACGCCGCCGCCGGCCGCCGACCGCCTTGACTGATAGCATAATCCACCCCCTTCTGCCTTCCGCCCAGGGGGATAAAAACTACTGTAATAAACAAAATTGGTATTTTTGCTGCTGAAGAATTCATGCCGTTAGTGTCGTTTATCTCAACGTCGCTACAAAAATAGTCATTGGCCTAAGAAATCTGAGCCAGATATCTGGAGGCCGCAGTGCAGTGCACCAGACCACTGACAACTGGCATATTACAGCATTGCTCACCGCAGTGCACTGCAGGAAAGTTATATCGATTTACACATAACGGTGACAGAAATTACCTTCGTCTGTCACGGCAACTCGGCACTATGAATGATCAATGCAATTAATTATTGTCCCCCCCCCTTTTAACTTCCTTATTGACAGTCACTATTGTTGAGCTTACAAAGGCCACGGCGTGGTCCTTAAAGGTGAAACGAGAGATTTGAGGCACCCAGATATTGTGTCTAATAGTAATTTCATATAGCATTTGACACCTCAATAGATTTTCTTTTCTTGTGTAACTGATCGTGTTCCTAGACTATAGTTAACTCACTGGATTTTAATCTTTTCAGACTGTGTATTATAATCGCTGCCAGAATTTCCGGCAAAGCCGAATGCAAGCAATATATTTCCATTAAACCGCGGTATTATAGGCAGCATGCCTCTCGAGCCAATTACACAAATCAATGGACTCTTGTTAAGAAATTATCCTAGGGGCTTCCGGGTTGGCTCACGATCCATGCGTCATGGCTGCGCGTACCCAATCTGCCTGAGAAAGCTGGCGCGCTTATAGATTAAGACCAATCTAAGATTCAGGGATACGCAGCGATTTTCTGATCCGAAAACATCGGAAAAAAATCATAAAAATTCTTTATTTTGGTTTTTTTTGTGACTGGCAATGGATGTGCTAACATAACCATTCAATGGTTGGCTTTAAAACTGTGTATTAAGAACAAGGCAGCACTTTTTATCCGATTCTGTAATTTATATACTGCGTATCAAAATTCCCGACTTGCGATCAAAAAGCTTTCCGTGGGAATGAGGGGGGGGGGGGGTGGGGGGATCGGGGGGGATCTTGATTTATACATATAAGTAATAATCATATTGTGCACCATGTCCATGTCGTCAGTTTCACCTCAAACACAATATTATCGATCCTTTGTTTCTTCTGTACTGTGTCAACCACAATCAGCTGTTTGGTGTAGATTTTTTTCAGACCGCTTCTTCGCTGTGGTGTATATTTCCGGGTGACGGTATGACATTTGGTGTTTTTGTTCCTACAAAAAAAAGTATTAAGGAATTTTACATACTAATTCATAAGCTAAAAAATGCATTTCCATATTTTTTTATTCTCTCGCACTATCCCCCCCCCCCCCGCTTATCCCTTTAAGTCTACAGCCTAGGTCATAAAATTAGTCAATTACTCTGTCATCATAATTCCTCTGAGTTAAAGAGACACTACTGGCACATTGAAAAAGAGTGCGCCCCTCAAGGATTTTTCAAAATCGATATTTTTTTGCATGGTTTTTAAAGCTTTATATAAAAAGAAAAGCCCTCACCGAAATGATTAAGACCAAATCACTTTCTTATGTGTCCCTAACAATTATAAATTACGTCCGCCAGCGACGTTTATCGAGACGACGGAAAGGGTGTTTAACACAAGAACACGCACGCCGTACCGGGCTCCCGATAGCTTGTTTAGCATAAGCAGTTGCTACACTGGTCCCTGTTCTGCCCATTTGCATGCGATTTTAAGATTGTGTAGCATTTTTCCCTATACATTTGTGTCTGTACGTTTGCTCATTATCAAACCAAGAGCTGTTTGCAAATATTGCTTAACAAATAAAAATATCCTTATTGCCGAGCCCTATGCCGTATGCATGTTCTCCTCTCCCAGCGCTAATGCCACACTGTTGAACCGTCTTAAACCGGAGATTTTAATATCATGGAGTACGCGTCCAAAAGTCATGTAATATACACATTTGTTGATTAAAGTTATGGAAACTAAAAGTTTGGCCTACAAATTACCTACCTGGATGTCTTTATCCTCATATCAATGGTCCCTATCTGTTTTGGGGTATTTTGTGGGGGCGCAGATCTCAGGCAAAGTCGCTCCGTTATAAAAAAACCAAACCCAAATTTGGAGTACATATAGGATTTTTGTGGCTTTAATTATTGTTAAATATATAAGGTGTCTGGAAAAGTTTTTTACAAGGTTTTTGCATCAGTGGTTTAGGAGTTATGACTTAAATTTAACATTACATCAAATTTTGCATATGTTTTGTTTCCACTCCATGTTTCTTTTTCCGGGTATACCAGCAATATAATAATGATATAGTTGTTATATTTTGTTGATTTTTGAAGGCAAGTGATTGATGTATCTAAACGCATACTTAATGTGATTAAAATGTTGTTTTCAGGTGTGTATTTTTTTGAATAAATTATGCAAATTTGATTCTAGTCTGCCTATGCAAACCAATTAATTGTGGCCATATTTGATAGCTATCCAAGATGATTCAATATTTATACAAAGAATATTTTGTGGCGTACAAATGACAAAAAGTAATCAGAACTGAATTATTTAACGCAGGAAGTAATTACAGTGCGGCGTACTCACAATCCGGCTACAACGGTAAGGAATAGGGCAATCAATTCAGTTGACTCTTCACGCAACATTAGTTTCACGCGTTATTCCGTTATCGTCTATGGAGCCCGGACTATGGCTCCCGCCGAACTATAGTTGCTTTCACATAACCCTTGGCTAGCATTAAAAAACGATACTGGTTAATACATTTGTAAATGTGATGAAGATACACACAATTTGATGAATTTTTTGAGAAAATGTAATAATGTCGTAAAAATGATCCGAATTGTCTTTGTTTTTGTTTTGTAAATCAACCTCCTTTAGATGAGGACGAATGTGCACAAGATATCGATAATTGTGACTTAAATGCTAGTTGCAGTAATACGTTGGGTTCATTCACAAATGTGCCTGCCTTCCTGGATACTTTGGTAGTGGTTCCCTCTGTAAAGGTAAGACATGGATATACAATACAGGACTCTAATTGGCAACACTTTTAATATAACTGGCGAAGACCCAGAACATCTAAATTATTCAGGCTTTTTTACTTTAAAAAAAAACCAATTATTTAAAGTATTTATCATATTAGAATATCATGGATAATTGCGTACAATTCAGTAAACTATTTTAATATAGGAAAAAAAATCACTAAATATTTAAAAAAGTGAAGTGTTTGAGAGATTTGTCACACCGTCTCAACCATATTGACATACAGTGATGGCGACTCAAAATACACACTAAACAGCTGGTTGTGCTACACACTAATCGAGAATAAACAAAGATCAATAATATACGTGTTTGAGGTAAAACTCTGCAGGTCATGTTGCACAATATCGTACTTTAATATATGGATTTTTTTATGTTCTGGAGTAGCAAACTGCTGCTTATCCCTTCAATAATGAACATATATTTTGGAAAGACAAAAGTTTCAAATCAAAGGAGTTTCTATACATTTTCAAAATTTGCCAACTTCATTTGTTTCAAACAACAAGTAATAGTTTAAGTGTGAAAGTGGAATTTAACCCTCGTAAGACAGGGGGTGAATAGCACCCCCTTCCAATGGATGATTCCCTGTTGTACAAAAACGCAAACGAATATGATCTAAGGCTTTTACGTATGTAAGTTCATCCTTTGCGGTCATTTTAGCGAAACAATTGAGGTAGGTACCACTTTCAGGGAGGTCAGAGTGTCCCGTCAAAGTCGGAAGGTAGGGTATGATAGGGTGTTTGCCACCTTTCTATACTTTACTTTTGTTACATATGGTGCTACTGTAAGCAATACTGACAACAGTTGTTTTTTGTTCTTATTTTTTGAGTAATAACATGTGTATGCTTACTTTGGCACCCACCATTGCCAAATAAATACCAATTTTGCTTGCATGAATGGCGAAAATGGTCGAAAATCCCTTGATTTTGGAGATTTACTTACAAACAGTGGCGTAAATTTCTTCTTGACATTGGGGGGATGGGGTTGATGAAAAAATGAATGAATGAAACGGGGTTTGCTGAAAAGAACCATTACTAACACATGTGCGTGCGAAACGCGCAAAAGATTTGACATTTAGAAGCTAAAATCGTTGAATCTAATTGTAATTAGAACAAAATGAGCGCGAAGCGCACGGAAATTTACAATTTTTAAACTATTATGGTAAATATGAGGTTATTTGTGGTCAAAACACATGAACGGGCATCAACATGGGGGGTGGGGGGGGGTGATCGTATTGGCCCCCGGGGACTAACGCCTATGCTTCAAATACGTTATAAATAAACGCATCTCATTTTGACGTCATATTGTTAAAACATGATGTATTTGACGTTATGGAAGAAAGGACATATGTAGACTTCACACTGCACCAACAAGGATGATGCTTGTCCCGTAATACAGGAAAATTTTCAACGAGTGAGAAATCGCCACAAAAAATTTGGTTACCATGAACCCCACCTTAGGCTCAGTGTTAGGATAGGTTATCCCGTTTCTCAATGAAAACAATAGTCTTTTGATTAAACCCCCCTTTAATCTCTAGCCTCCAATCCACAAAAGGGGCGCCATCTTGTGTAAAGGTTAATCACCCAGTGACCGCTTATCTCGGAGATTAAGTATAGTTTTCAAATGACATTGAAACCTCCCATGAGATATTCAACCAAAATCAGATGAAATGTAATTAGGTAAACTCGTCGTAGGGGGGCCCAATTCTACAATAGTTGATCAATAGTTTTGCATATTAACTATGCGCTGACAAGTATGTGACTGAATAAGGACCAGACAGGCTCTTAAACTACTAATGAAAAAACATTGTAGTATCTCACGGTTGTACAGTTCACTTTATGATAAAAAAAAAACAAGTAAGAGTAGGACCTCAGGCGACAGAATTGAAAGGTTTTCCTCAGAGTTTGCGGAAGAAATCAAGAGACAGGTTATTAAGATAAGTTACGTGTGGAGTAGGTAATGACAATGTGTTTTAATCTTTCAAGATGCTGTAAACGAATGTGAGAAAGCCTTTGATAATTGCGACTCAAATGCAGACTGTGTCAACACTTTTGGTTCATTGACTGCATATTACCACAATGGCTACTACGGCAAAGGGGACTATTTGCCATGGTAAGAAATTTGCTAAGAACAAGGTTATAAAAACAGATAAAACCGTTATGCGGCAACAAACCGTTGTTGGTATGATTTAATTGGTACCATTTCAAGGTATACCAAACTTAATATCACATATTTATCTCTAAGCCTTTGGTGTAGGGATTGGTAATTACGATGTAAGCAAAACAATTTTAATTAATTGGAAGGATATGATTTTATAATGGCTTTTGTTTTATTTGTAAATCAACCTTTAAAGATGGAGAATGAATGCTTGCAGGCTACCGACGCAGGTGATCAAAGCTAATTGCAGTAATACGGGGTGGCGTCATTCAAGTGTACCTGCCTTCCTGGAACTCAGGTAATGGTTCCTTCTGCACAGGTAAGGCATGGGTGTACATTTCTAGTCGATATAAAATGAGTATGGGGAATTGATTAAGGCAACACATTGTTTTTGGTGATTCTATAAATTCAAGGGTTTTGCCTTAGCGCTATAGCGCTTAGTTGGCTCGTTTTTTAACAACAAACTAATTTTTAAATCCTGGTCAATTAGATCAAGGGTTTCTCGACCTGGTGACAAATACAGTCCAAAACGATTGTTATAAAACAGGTGAAAACATTGTGAGGGGGGTTGGGGGAAATCACGCAATTTTGGAAACTTAATAGGAAAGGTGATTGAGGGACAACAAATCACACATGGAAGTTGCTTGTAAAAAATATCTCTTATTGAACAAACGTTGTGTTTCTAGCAAAACGTTTTGCACCGCCATACGTATGCGAACACGCGTGGGGTCGAATTGAACAATGAGGCAAGTGAGATTCGAGCCACATCAACTCACAAGTGCATGTACTCTACGGATAAAGCGCAACACACGCTAACAGATAGATTTTAACCACTACTCGAACACCAATGGTGATGGTTAAATTCGAATCATGGATGAAACAAGTTATGCTGGAGTGGTTCAACATAAAGTTTCTACATGGATTGTCGTCTCATTCTGCTCTCGAATTAAAGGCACTACTCAGTGATCATGCGAACGCCCTAACACTCTTGGGCCATTCTTCGGTAAAGTTGTGACAGAAAAAATGGAAATATGATTTTCAATCCCAATGATGGTTTGCCAAATATAACCAATAAATTGACTTTTGTGACATTTGTTTATGTTATGGCGCCCCTGTGGTGTAAGAGAGAAACTGGCAGGCAAGCAACTATACTTTGCATGGGGAAATTCTGTTTTTGCTGTGACTTTTGTTTCGAATTAAATAATACTTACTATTTCTTTATCAAGCATACTAAGATAATGCTACCAGCTGCATTTTGTCACCAATTCGATCAGGAAAAGATTCTGTAAGTAATTTATAACCAGATTTTATGTGGTCTGTCACAGAAAACTACTGTATATTTTTGCATGCCAGAGAAAAAAGACACAGAGGGCCGTCCTGAATGTCAAACAGTGACGTCATAGGTCCAATCATCTTAGTTATTACGTTATGTATAATGAATAACCTTTAGACCAATCCTACCAAAAATAAGTTTACACTTTCGCCAGATTGATTATTTTGTCATGAGGGCACATAAAGCTTGGTCACGTTGGTGAACCTCAGACCAAAAAGGGTTTTTTAGAATTCAAACTCAAACGGTGTAAAATTCAGATGTGAATATTTTTGTAATCACATCTTATATTTTTTAGAAAGGACATGTATTTTTGGCAATACAACAATGTTGGGTTAATTAAGTAAACAGCAAACATTACTTGGTATTAACAAATTATATCACTAAGCGGTCACGGTGTGACATTGGTGGTGTACGTGTATGACATCTCCCATTGACTTATAATTACAAAAAATGAAGACAATTGTTAATGTGCTCCAAAAATGAATATTGACAGTGTATAAAAATGCTTGTGTATTTCCATATCTCAAATTCAAACACTTTCTTTACATGTATCAGTAGTAACTTTGCATACAGCAATACTTTTTTTTTTTTTTTTTTTTTACTCCTGGTATGCAGATTCCTGTGTTGAAATCGTGCAAGTCTGACTAAATGTGGCAACTTCCACCCCAAACTTTCAAAAGACACCTGGAAATCACGTTGTAAAATCAAGTCTTTATTAAAATTAATCATTAAAAAAAAAAAAACTGATAATTATTCATATTTTAAATATAAAAAAAACAACTGATACCTTCTCAATATGACCAGGAAGAAATTTATGTCTTCAATACTAAAAAGGGTGGTGCGGTCAAGTGTCTTGTGACATAATTAGCCACAGCAATAACTTTTGAAAGAGGAAAGATCTAAGGCCATTTATTTTGTATAGTGGAAGGTTATATAAAACTGGCTTTTGACATATGAATGTGAACAGTACTGAGACAGTGGTTTTCTTAATATAAAAACTTATTTGTATTTTTGGTCACGTGCGGGGAACTACAAGCAATAATATTCTCGTTAATTACTTGTCAATTTCCTATAATTTGTTATTTTTTCAAAATAATGTGAAAAATGAATAAAAAGTCCATTGAATAATTTAGGAAAGTATTTCAACAAAAGTGAAAAAGCTATGTTCATATAAAACTAAAGAAGCAAAAGGGTGTAATAATCTCACTTTTTTATCCCAAAATTTAAAGACGGTCATTTATGGAAATGAGGGTGTTGCAGTGGAAATATGTTTAAAACTATTCATGCAGGAAACTTGGAAGGATGGGTAACGTGATAATGTAAAGAAATTTGCATACCATTACCTTCTTTTTTACCAAAAAGGTTTACTTTTTTGAAGAATGGCCCTTTTGGGGGCAATTTAATGGGCGTCCCCGTGTAACTCAAAAGGGAAGGGGTAGGTGGGTTAGAAATGTAAGAAGAACGGGTGGGTTAGGAAGTTTCACAGAGTCGTTTTTAAAGAAAGCAAATAATAGCAGTGTTGAAAAACTGCCAATTTGCTTTCAATGGGGTATTGCAGCAGGTGTCCGTACGGTCAGAAGCTTACTATTGACTGAAACACAGGTGTTTTTCGCATGATGATTAGTTGACGTCGATCGATATAAATCACAGAAGAAGCGAATCACCAGAGCGAATGATTTCGATTAAGAGTGATGATAGTTTTTTTTTTTTTGAAGAGGAATGATTTAGATTAATGGCCAAATACTGATAGGTGTTTCATGTGAGAGATATCTTTAGAGAAGGGGGAGGGGGGGGGGCGAGCTTGGGCTGCATTGCTTCATGGTAGACTTTCCAAAACAGTAATATGACCTTGAATGAATTGGGGGGGTGGTTCGTTCCCCTCTATATACGGCTTTGTCTGTGCTGTGTGAGATACACTGTAAGGCAACTGAAGGTAAATGCACTCTTAATTGTACAGAAAATATCAACCCGCAACTAACAACTCGACACATTAATTATTAAAATTACGGTACGTGCGTATAAAAAGCTTTAAACCTAAATGTGTAACCATGCGGTAGCTTGAAGAGTAACCATTTCTACACGATATGAAATGCTTGATTGGATTAATGGCAATTTCTGATTTTTTCTCCAGATATAAATGAATGTTTCACAAGATACGACAACTGTGATTTCAAACGAAAACTGCACGAATAATTTGGGGCTCCTTTGTTTGCACTTGTCACACTGGATACTCAGGCGGCAAACGGATCTACATGTGGTAATAATACAATTAGGGGCGCGATCTCAGGCCGAAAGTCGCTCCGGTAAGCAAAAAACCAAATTGGAGTACATATAGGATTTTTGTGGCTTAAATTAATGGGTTAAATTTATAAGGTGCATTCTGGAAAGGTTTTTTTTTACAAGGTTTTGCATCAGTGGTTAGGAGTTATGACTTAATTAACATCGAATTTTCATCAATTTTTGTTGACATCCTGTTTCTTTTCCGGGTATAACAGCAATATAAAAAATGATATAGTTGTTATTTTTGTTGAATTTTGAAGGCAAGTGATTGATGTATCTAAACACATACTTATTTGTGCATTAATTTTTTCAGGTGTTATTTTTGAATAAATTAGGGCAAATTTTTGGATTTTTTAATCAACGAACCAAACTTTTGTTTATGATTTCATCGTCACAAATCTAATCATGTTGAAATCTGCACTGCAATTTATTCTATGAACTAATCTAAACCTGTCACAGCTAGTAACAGGATGATTGCAACAAAAGAACATGAAGTTACGTTGCAAAATATAGCGGCTTGTATTTGGTTGAAAGCCGTTAAAAATTCGCATCAAGATACAAAATGTGACAATACAGCCTGTGTTCTTTCAATAGCCACGTGAGAGCCGCAACATTTTAACCAGTGTCATCATCAGATGCGTCCCGTGTCAATAGAATGAAGGCCTATTGTGACGTAGGAAAACGCAAGCAAGCGGGCGGCCGGCCGGCCCTACAGCCTGACAAAAGCTTGTGAGTAAAGACATGATCGTGATTTGCTAAATAAGCAAATCGACAAAAAATCATCAAAAAATCGATTTTTGCATGTATGCAACAAGACAGGTATACGACATCCATGCAAATGATAAGACCAGACGCAACCTAACAAGGACAGAATCGAATTTGTATTACTGTCCGAAGGACAATTACTACACACGAATTGAATGGAGAATCGTATCTTGGAACACTGCCGTTTTCTTCTTTCTGTCAACTTTCACAGCTGGAAAGGTAACTATGAGAATTCTACAGACTTATCTTCACTTTGAAGCTATTCCTGCAGAATTTCAAATATTTTTCAAATCACTGATAGTGTCGTTAATATGATTGCACGGGCTTTTGGCGTATACGTCAGGATTGGAATGTGCCGCCTGAAGAGAAACAAACATGGCAACATTAATTCAGCTGTTGTTTTATTTATATCATCTCAGATTAAAGAAGCGGTATGCCGTTTTTTATTAAAAGTAATAAAAAATTTTTTAGGTTTTTTCTTTTTTTAATTTTAACCTTGTTTTTTGATTTAGTGACTTGTGGGAGAGAATGCTATTGATATCGCTATAGTGCTACAAAGAACCTCAGCATTCCATTATTATGACGTTCAAAATGCACTAGTTATTGCATCCAAGACATCCATTCGGGAGCAAAAGTACTAGTTCGAGTGATAAGGTATTAATTACAGAAGAAGTTATTAGGGAATCACATCATACTGGTAAATATAAGCTATTAAAGTGACAGGATGCGATTTTTGAGGATACGAATTTCTCTCAAATTGCAAGGATCGGTTCGTAGATACCTACCGGAGAACGTTTTGAAAGTTTTATGTGTGTGACAAAAACACGTCAAAAGGAAACTGACAAAACTTGTTTTGAACTTTCCTGCTTATCGTACTCGTCCCTATAGAAACCATGCTTTGAATTTCGTCGTGCACGACATTGGTAAGCATTCCAAATATACAAAACAAACAGGGTTCGAAAAATTGGGGCGCTTCGTTCTGGAAATGTCCTCATGCCTCTTTAATGCAACAATGCCGCTATGCAAGCCTGTTCATTTGCCCTCAAGGAAGACTGGCAAATTTGCATTAGGGCCACCCGAAATTTGATCAATTGTGTTGCTTTTTAATGTGTTTTTTTTTTTCACCTGAATGAAAAAAAGTCTAAGCATTTCTGTTGTGTAAAATCATGCATTTGTAATAAAATCACTCTGAAGTGGTTTTATTCAAGGCGTTAGGTTTCAAAACGAATACACATCAGACTTGTATAAAATTAGTCTGTCTGTAAACCATTCCTACTGGTCCATGGCCTTCTTATTAATGTTAAGGGACTAGTCTATATACACCAAAACGCAATTAGAATCAACGAGTCCATAACGAAAATCCTTTCGGGGTTAGGCGGTTAGACCTGAACAAAGGTCGTCGATTTCGGTTGTAAAAACGGCCTGAAACAGTTTGATAAACTAAAACTTGCAATATTTCAGGCTTGCTTTCTGATTCGGACCGGGAGAGGGTTGATGTGTCGGTCAAGACAGGGAAAGGACAATGCGTTCGAGTTTGTCTTTAAAACAATTTATTAATTAGACAAAATATATAATGTACTAAGAAAAAAATGTCGGTACCTTTTTATACGTACATGAAGTCACAGCAAAACATGATTCTTAATACTTTGAATTTGTAAAATACAGTATTACGTTGATTTTAGCAAAATTAGGAAATTAAAGATGAACTTAATATGAAAAAATATAAAGTTATATTTCATTTCTTTTATTTGTAGGATGAGGAAAGATAACAATTCTTCACATTTCTTACTCTAATTGAGTCACTAACTAGGAATCTCATTGATGGATAGCGTTTAGTAATGAATGTATTAGATCTGGTAGTTTAGCCTTGAACATAGAAAAGGAATACAAGGAGTTGTCAAGATTACTAACACCACGTTTAAATGATTATAAGCAAGTGTATATGCACTTATATAGCTCTACATGTATTTGTTTACGTAAGTCACTTATATATATAGACATTTCAGTTCAATCAAGTACAGCAATTCGCCTGTTTGGTGGTAAGAAGGCGAATTGACGTTGCTAATGAGTCAAGTTCGAAATTCCAACATCGTTTTTAATAATTCGGATTTCTATCCTCACGAGGATTTGGAAGTTTTGGAAAATCCTACGGTATAAGAAACGGTACATACTGTAGTTTACTTGAAGATAGCAAGTATTATTCAGTAGTAAAACAATATTAATTTTATTTAAACATCTATATAAAAACCAACATTTACGTGGGACTTTATGGACGTCTCCATGGGTCGGCCACAACCATTTCACGGTTAAAAACGGGTTAAAATTAAACAAACATTCTGCACTATGTTTAAAATTGTGAATATGTAAATCTAGCTGTTTGAATCGAAAACATATTCCGTAATTTGGCGTAGGTATTTAGGCATTCGACGCAAAGTGTTTAGATATTTGGCGGTTTATTACCTCAAAAACTTCTTGCTCCATGTTGTAACTAATGTTTTTACTATGAAACCTATGACTAAACAAACTATAGTAGATTTCAACCCATCGTGTCACCTCTAGTACTTTTCTGAAGTTATGATATGAACGAGGGGCATGTGTAGTGTGTGAAAATTAAAATTCCACGCTAAATCTATTTAATATATTGAAACACGTAGTCCGATTCAGTATATGCTCAATGACAGCAAAGTCAAGTCAGAGTCGTAAAGCCGCATTTTACAGGAAATTACCTCAAAAAAACAACAGTGTTTCTCAAAATTCGGACTAATCGTATTGGTATATATTCAAATTGTCAACAGGTGAGCGAATATTACTGACTTTGAGCGTCTGCGTTTTGGATACGAGGAAGGAAGAAACACTCTATGGGTAAGAATGATGCAACATGAAGGCCAGATTAAATTTGTTCATGCAAAAGGTTGAATCGGCACATATTTTCTTTTTTCGGGCTCCTCTCCCACCTACTCGCCGATGTCCAAAATGTCATCTGGTGAACCGATGGTTGAATCTACAATAAAGTTACTTGGATTGTTCATTTTTTCTAATAGGGGCAATAAAATAAAGTATATTTAGAGCTTGTGGGAAGAGAGGGGATTAGACACGAAAAATCTAGAATAATAAAAAATATCGAAACATATTAATCTTTGCCGCGGTGGGTTTTTTGTACATGTGTTTAGTATTTGTTCGCCAAGTGTTTAACATTGACATGTTTATACCCACACACTACTTCGCATCATGTTTCTAACACAAGTTTTTACAGTGATCTAACGTGTTTGGATTGTTCCATTTTTCTAAATGGTATTTCTAATAGTAAGAAGATAATCTATAGTTTGAATGTCATCAGAAGTGGATGGATTGTGCTAGGCGAAGAATGTTCTTTAGTATAATCAAATTGGGAGGTTGTTAAAGCTTTGAAAGTGCCAATTTCATGTAAAAAAAAAGCGACGCGTGGTGTTTTCGAAATCGGGACCCCCAATAATAGAGTTTGGCTTTAGACTTCCTATAATGGAGATGGAATTAGATATCAAAGTCAACGAAAAATATTGTAAAGACAATAGTCTAGTGCATGTCATAAATTATATGATATATAATAACAAGCCCTCACAAGTGAATGAGATTAGGGGAGGGCACCCACAATGGGCATGAATTAGGTTATGAAAATGTGTGTTAAAGTATTTTAGTACTAGTTTGCGACCCTTAATATTGATTATGAGACTTAGAGCTAGGCAGCTAAAATGAGATTGCGTCAAGGTATCAAATCAACCAATAAACTATAAAGGTTGCTGCAACGCGAAATTTAAGCCTCCATGTTGTGATTTCATGTAGATCAGACACTCAATAGATTACCTTTTATGGCCCCAGAAATGTCTTACGGGAAAAGGTTAATTTGATTTGCGTATCTTTCAATATAAAAAACATATGCCGACCATTTGTATCTGCTCCTATACGAAATTACAAAGTTTCCCGTGTTTGTAACTAAGGATACAGTTAACCTTGATATGGAGATACTAGTGTGGAAACTTAAATTTTGCAACAGAAAATAGTGCTTCATTTTAGCTGATATTTGAAAATCTTCGATACACTTTTGGAAAGTAGTAATCTTTGTGCTGTCTAAATTTCTTAGATTAACATGAATTTAGTTTAATAGTTGTCATTTTAAAACTATAAATTGTAGTCAAAGGATAAAATTTTAATTAATTGTGTCAAAAATGAAACAAATTATTTTGTGAATTCCCGCTGATGGCTTTTCTGATTTTTAAAGAGTATTATATGAGGAGTTGGGGTAGGTTTTCTAGTAGATGCGCGAATATTAGGATTTAGTTGTAAGAAGGCCTCATATTCGTAATGGAGATGGGATGTATACAAAACGTCATCTTCATTAAGAGGTCCTAAGATCTAAATCCCATCGCCACCATGAAGTCCTTTACACATGAATCCCATCTCCATTACGAAGTGTTTGCACCCAAATCCCGTTGAGGTCCCCCACCTTAATTCACTTTGTCAATCTCCATTATGGGGATCGTATCTAACTCCTAACTTTGGTCATCTTTGAATCGTTGTTTTAAGGGGATTAAAGGTTTTGACCGCTTTGTGGGTAAAAAACAGTTGTTGTAAAATGACATTGTCATATTTTTACTCCTATAGTTTTAGACCGTGCATATAGTGACAATGTGTTTTTAATATATGTTAGTTAAAGGCCCTTTTTTTTAAAAGATGATAAACGTAAAAATAATTTAGCATTTCCAATGCATAATGAAGTAATATGTGTAGTAACTTCATAGGAAATTTATAATCACCTAAACTTTACGAAAAGCCTCAGTTATATGGTATCGGAGTTACCGTGTGAGCTTAGAAGTGACGAAGAAACCACAAATCTATAATAAGTGAACTAATTATCATTAATTATCTGTCTTTCAATTCGTTTATACGTAATTTATCCTAAGATAATACCTAATAAACAAACAATAGTAAAATATAACAATATAATAATATAATAAACAGAATAATAATAATAATTACACACTAATAACAGAATAGTTACGACTGAAAAACAACGAATTGCAACTGACGGAACACGTGAAAGTTATCCACAAATTACGAGTGGGGATACTATACGGTTTGTTGTAAACTTATTTTAGATCAATTACAGTTTGTTGCCAAATATAGTACGAAGAATTTGAATGATGAAAACCCTCATTTTACGGGATTTGAAGAGATCCAGTCTTAAATATTATAAACATAATAGGCCTGAAAAATTGGACCGTAAATTTACAATAATTTTTCATCTTTTTTTACAAAAAAATTATAACATGTTAAAGTCATAATAGGCAAGTGGAAAAAGCTATTTTTTTAAATGACTGCCACAAACCACGATATAGAATTAAAACTACTGGATTTATTTTAGGATCGTGATAGGCGTCTGAAAAATAAACGATTATTTTTAAAAAAAAAAGGTAAATGCATTTATTAACGATAAGTCTAAATTATTAAGCTTCTTGGAAACTTTATTTCAAATGGATATGGGACAATGCCTAACTAAACAACATATGTTGATTTCCATTCAACCTGATGCAAAGTCATCACAGATATTAGAGCATTACGTGGGCTCTGCCATTGTCTACGAACTCACAAGAGGACGGGGGACCAGCCGCTGATTATTAATGGTGGCTTAATCCCGTTTACTTCTAATCAAGTACCATTGTAGTATCCCATGAGCGCTTTGAATCAGTGATTTGACTGGCGTTTGATTTGTAAATTCTGAACACAATATTGATCACAGGGGAATTAAACTTGAACTGTAAGGCAATTAGGATTTAACATTTGATGAAAAGTAGCACCAACGAGCGTTTTTAGGCCAATAAACAATTTAATTACGTTTTATAATCTGAAAAAAATACGAGGGATTTCTACCAAAAAATCGTTAAATCCGGAATAAATAAATTATGCAAATTTAACCAGAGCGATGGAGTTACACAAACGAGAGATATTGTTTTGTATTTCGTGAATATTGACTAAAAGATGAAGAAGTCGCATGTTGAAAAACACTGCCGTCTTGTAAATTATAGAGCAGATTATGTATAAATATAAGTGTTTAAAAAAATTCAAAGTTTATGTAAATCAGCCCATTGTTTCAAAACGCGAAGTGTAAAACCTTGTTAAAAACTTTGGAGGGATTCAAACATTTATCTTTCAGTGTATCCAAAAAAATCATGTAGTACTCAACTTTCCGTCAGTGCGTTTTGGTTTCGGATCTGCGCCCCTAAATGGGTTGAAATATACTATGACGGCCACCTAAAACCTCAAAGTTGCTCCTCACTCATGCGTGGTAGAAGAGAGATGCAGTGGTTATCACGGGGGTATCATGCTCCCTCATGGCTCATTTCCCCCCAATGTAGTAGTTCTTCTTTTTTCATTAAGGTCATTTTACTTTCTGCTGGGGGGGGGGTTGTAATTACCACCCCCTAGTGAAATTCGCTACTGTGCATAAAAACGCTACACAATTCTAAAAATCTAATGTTTTCACACCCTTAATCAAAACAATATGAAGGGTAGCACCCGAGGTTAGGATAGGCCACCCAACCGCAGAATCGTATAGTAAACTATTTATTTCAAAATGATATGAACAACCGAACACTCCAGTGTTGGAGCGAGTCCGAACTCGGAACTCCGACTCACCTATTGACCCGGACTCGGACTCGTGCTTAGTGGACTCGGACCGGACTCAGGCCACCATGCCTCGGGCCCAGGACTCGGATCAGACCTGCGGGATTCGTATTCGGACTCAACCCCAGTGGACTCGGGCTCCAAGAGAGTCCAGTTAAACAAATAGCCATGGTAAATTTCAAAAAATCATTAAAATTGTGTGACCTATCCTGATGAAATGTTACTGCACAAACCTTTATTACTATGTCTGCGACTACTATGCTTCACTAGTCTCGAATGTTGCGGGAGGATTGTGGGACTCAATGCATATGTTGTATCCTTGGGGGGGGGGAACCAATTCCATGGAAAACACCCCCACGCGAAACATCTTTCTCGAAGGAATTTTGCACAAAATTTGTTACCACACATGCAGGGTCAATTTATTTGGAATGAATATGTGACATCCACAATATGATGTCATTTGTAATATGTTCAATTTGTGGGAGGTGGCCTTTTCTGCGAGTAACTTTCCCATGGTTTTACAGGGCGGATGGATATTGGCAAAAGCAAAGTGAGTCGCTTTACAGATATAAAGGGTTAAACGACCACTATCAGTGATTTCTTCGAAAGAGGAAAATATTTGAAATTTGCAAGAATACCTTAAAGGTGAAGAATAAATTCGTAGAATTCATCATAAGTTTAATTTTTCCAACTGAAGATATAACATAAAAGAAGAAACGCAGTGTTCAAGATCGCAACTCCATTCAATTACGTGTTTTAAGTAAGTGTCCGTTCGGACAGTTAATGAACTACAATGTCCGATTTTTCGATTTCTGATTTATCAAATCAGAATAGTGCCTTAACTTGAATTGTAATTGTTTAATTACTACTTAAACAGGAAAATATTCTATAATTGTTACATTTTATTTTACAGTTTTTTTTTTATGATAACTGACGCTATCCATTTGGTGGCCTGAGGGGGTTCATTATCCTGGGGGGTCTTTATTATTAATTAACCGGGCAAATTATTTTTTCTTGAAAGATGAGCATCCCAAGTAGACAAATACAAAACTTATGAGTTGGAAAAAGTCGTAAAACTTGCAAAATATAGTTTGTTGGTCCCTAGGAAACCCCCTTTCCACTTAAAACCCTTGTATAGAAATCTAGAGCAGGCTCCGGTCAGAATTGCTGGCTAGCTTTCAGCAATGTTTTAACTTCACTGCGCTAAACCAATGGAACAACTCAAGCGAATCTAGGTTAGAAGTAGCCCAAAGTCCGGGCAAAGGGCTAGGTATTAATACAGCGAAAAAAATCACCTGGTTCCAAATTTCAGAAAACCAGAAGTAGGAAATTTTTGCTACACTGAGAAAATTAAAATGGCCCAGGGATACCTTTGAGTTATTTTTTTTTTAACCCACTTTTTTTCGTAGTTTCAGTCTTACTTTGTGACCAACACCAACTCAAATGGAATGAACGTGATTGATTTCCTGTAAGCAATACGGTTCAATAGACCATGTTTGCTACAGCCGGTGTGAAAAGCAGATATAGTCCGGTGGAGCCATAGTCCGGGGCTCCATAGACGATAACGGAATAAAGCGTGAAACTAATGTTGCGTAAAGATCAACTGAATCGATTGCCCTATTGTTCACCATTGTTCCCGGACTATGAGTACGCCGGACAATGGTTACGTCTGCACCGGGATTCATTGGTAAAAGTCAAAGGAATTATTTAACAGATGTAGTAGTTATGCATTTACGCAGATAGTACTCGAGCACATGAAAATGTTTTAAGATGCACTGCCATCTAGCAATTAGTCGACATAACGAGTGCATGATTTAGAGGATAGGTTGATTGTATAGTATTCCTGTTCACTTGGTTTTCTGAAACTGTCACGATTTCAGCGTAATTTTCAGTGAAAGGGGTATCCGTTTCGTTAGGGATTTAGCAGGGGGAAGTCTTCCCGATTCCTAGTTTTCCCCAGCTTGCCCTGTAGAGTTATATATTTGTTGAGAACAAATAAATTTCCCAACACGCTAGGTCAATGACCAAAAAAAAAAATCCCCCAAAAAACAGTGAGCACCTAATGTGTTTAAGATATTCAAAGGAAGAGCCCCGAAGACGACTTGGTTTCACGTTTGGAGGAACATTTCTCTCAAGGTTAGACGAACATAATGACAAGCTGGTACACAATGAAAACAAGCCTCTGAGCATAACAAAGTTAGGGACTGTAGCACGATGAAAACATCCCCGTTGAAGCCATGTGACGTTCTTTCACTGATCCGCTAAATCCTTTAGTCCTTGAAGACGTATGCACTTATACGCAATGTTTGGTAGTTGTGAGTGAGGGCCGGGGACTTAGGCTACGACCAATATTAGCATAATTAATGCGCATTATATAGCGTGCCGTGTGGAAGACATCTCCCGATCGGGGCTTGTTCACCCAGGGCGACATGCCAAAAGCAGTCAAAATTTCGAAGGGTTGAATCTACGCATAATGGAAAACGCCACAAGTTTATTACAACCGATGCAAGTCAAATATGGTACGAGTGTAAGGAGTTTTAAACCTTCAGATTTGCATAAAAAGTGTCCGCTTATGATAAAATGTTTGAGAGATGATTCGAATTTGGAAATAAGTTCGAAATATTACTCGCCAAACTGTAGCGATCAAATGCCAAAGAGAGAAAACTGGATACGGAACGATGCACTAAATCGTCAGAAGTTTCACTCATAATTCCGATTTTTGACGGGGAAAGTAGCCATTAATGATATTTGCTACACCTATCCTTACGAATTGTGCATGTGGGAAATTTCTGCAGCTTCTACACATGTAAATCAAATTTTCAATGATTCAACAACCTGGCTGCTAATATTCTGTCGTCTTTAATGCGCAGCCCTCGATCGATACGGGCGGCGACATTTCCCACACATTTTTCTAAGTGTGTACAAAGATTCAATGTACAAACAAGCTGGTGATTGAACAAGAAAATGATCCCGCACTTAAAAAACAAATTGAAAGGATAGTCGCCAACAGGAAGCAGATGGAAGTTAATGTGAGAAACGCATGACAAAATGTGGAGGTCAGAAAAGATGTATCTGAGTATTCTAGATTTGTCATACATGTCAAAAAGTGGGAGCCCCAAACAGAAAAATAATTACTGCTCCATTTCAACCAATACCAACAATTGAGAGCCATTTTAATTAGAGATATAAGTATTGTGAGTGCCATATCCAAAGACAGAAAATCAGTATTTACTGACCACCATGTGAGCTTCCACAAGGTTCCTTAGGCATGGTTAATTTGTTAAACTATGTGTCTCAATATAGACACAGGCTTAAAAGAGCCACATAATTGCCAAAGAAAATCTCAAAAAATCTCAAACAGAGCCAGGCAAAATTGAAGACATGGTTATGCCAAAGATGCCAGAAACAGAGTATTCACACTAGGTGACAAAGGGAGAGCGTGGCCCATTGGTAAGGATATTCGCCTTTGGTGCAGGAGGTCCCCGGTTCAAACCACAATAGGGCCACTACGCTGGGATTTTTGGGGGGGGGGGGGGGGGGGGGGGGGGGGACCGGGTACAAAATCTTGGATTTGTGTGTTATAAGAACATTGATAAAGCTTGAGTTCTCGCCGTGGTTCAATTGGACTTGGGCAAATGATCCATGACAATATCCCGTCCTTCGGAGCGGGACGTCGGTTCCTTATACAGAGAGTCATACCTGTACATGTATATCACAGTCAGTTTCGAAAAGAGTAGGGTGGTAACCTCTGAGGGCGCGTTCCCACTATGAAGTTGGATACCGGACGTGGTACTCGATGCTACATCGAGCCCACTTCCTTGGCTAGTGGGAACGCGTTTTAAGTGGACTTCGGACTACCTACATCCGAGATCGGGTCCGAGACCACCTCAGGTATGTAGTCTCGGTACTAGGACGTGGTACCAAATGCACAGTGGGAACGCGTTTGTACATCGTAAGTGGGCCCGGCTCGCATATACACCGCGGAAACCCTGCTTGGACGTTGAGCCCCGGCCCAGGGAGCAATGACAAAATTATCGCAAACAAAATCCGTATTTTTCTACATTGAATTCACAAATATACCATGAAACATCTACACATTTCTTCCTGATTAGTTTCTCTATTTGTATCATATATTCATTAAGTATAAAACATGATACTTGAGGAGATTGTTAGCGATACGAGAGCGGTTAAAACATCAGGCCTGACGAACATCCATAAACATGTAAACAATGAGACTTCCATACTAGTCATAGACTTCCGGGTTTTACGATGAATCTGAAATGGATACGGTCACGCGCATCACGCCGATTTATTAAAATGATCAGAAAATGATAGCCTAGTAGGACGATGTTCTTGATCGACAATCAACATTTTCATCAGAGAATCCTATTTGTTTCCATTCAAGTATCAACAGGAGGACAGAGCAGATCAATTTTTTTGCAAAATAAACTATCATGGACGGAATGTAAGGAAAACATCCGGGTAAGTGGGCCCGATACTACATCGGCGTTTGGCACGGATGGAGTACTATAATCGCGGCAGTGAGAACACGAAATCAATGTGGGCCGAGCCCACTTCTATGTGGACTCAGACCTAGGTCCGAGCACACATGTTTATAGTGGGAACACGACCTGATTGTCCCAAGCCGCCCTGGTCAGTTTCGTGAGATACCCCTAGTAGAGTCGTTAATCCTGAGAGAACGGTACTTTAAATTGAATTGAACCAAAAAAAAAAAAAAAAAAAAAAAAAGAAAAGAAATAATAATAAAAAACAAAGTTTTGGCACTTTACAAGTAGTCGCAGTCATAAACAATTGCGAGGCTTATGTTGATGACCTCCTCCTTATAGTCACAAACGGGAAGAAAATGTGAGACAACTCCATCAAGTGTGATCTCAGACAGGTTTTGATGTCTGATTGGTGAATGAAATGAATGAAAAGAGGAAATTTGCTAGTGTCAACTGATACCCGGAGGTTATGCTTCTATCTGCCTATTTGCCCTTTCCTGTAAGTTGCTGCGTAATACCGGCTATGCCGAAACGCCCGGTCTTTCGGCAAGTAGTATGCCGAAAATGAGGGCACGTTATTACCCTGCCGAAAACAATGGGTGATCCGTAGTTCGGCACAGAGGGCTCCTTATTACAGCGTGCGGTTGTGGATTGTAAAATTCTTTTGTCAATTGGCTCTGTACGGACACAGGATGACACGAAATAAGTGTTCAGTGGACTCAGCTCGTACGACAGGCTAAGATTAGCTTTAAACTAATAATTTAGGGCCCGTTCATTATTTACAAGGGAGGGGACCGGAGAAATTGAAAGATGTGTGTTTGGAAAATTGCATAACCATCACTAATTGTAAGTTACATAGGCCCTATTGCATAGAACTCCTACAACCATCCCACACACACATTTAGGTACTCATGATTTACTGCGGATATGCAGATAGGTGCTAGCTTGGTTTACTGAATAATAATTTAACATGACCCCCTCCATCAGAAAAAATCACATACCCCCTATTTGTCAAGTAGAACATCACAGGTCTAATCGCAATGTTTGTACTCAGCGGGACCCTAAGAACCAAACCATAAGCCTAATTCATAACCCTAATCTTAACCCTAGGTCATATAGGCCACTATAACCCCAACCCTAAACCTAACCCGTGTTGCAACCGGTCTAATAGCCCTCCTAATCAATAAAGTGGACCTTTTACCAATGGGACCATTTGTAATATCATACATATAACGTATACATTTTGTTTTTTCCGAATTCCCCCCGGCTACCTTGGTACAAGAAGGAAATTCTTCTCATGGGGTCCTATGTGGAGCTTTAGGCGTTACAAGATCGTATCTACGTCTACTATTACATACATGATTGTTCCTAAATGCCAAAAGCCTGATTTTTAATGAGTTTCATGTAGAATTGTCCATAAAATCACGAAAATGCGTAAACACGTGCTCTACACATCAACAGCACGTTATTTTCCACTTCGCTTCTCCTCTGCCGAATGCCCCGGTTCTTCGGCAGTTCTGA
>JAMKCH010009305.1:0-30171 GCA_023653785.1 Ophioderma brevispina
GTTTTTTCTTCCTTACAGATACCATCTTTTGGCTTGTTGTTTGAACTATTCTCCACCTCACCTGACTACTCGGTGTCTGAGTCACCTACAGGAGTCAAGAAAGGAGACTTAAGCTATCTTGGGAGAGCATATTTGAGATGTGAGGGGGGCAGTGGATTGGGTACAGATGAAGGTAAGAAGAAGCAGGAGGTAGAGGCAAATTGATGGTGGGGGCCAGGGGGTCAAACATACTTTTTAGGACAGGGTCTATTTGAGCAAATTCTGCAAAAAGTAGCCCTCGTAGTACAATGTTACCATAGGCGAAAATTTCTCACGGGGCTATTTTGCAAAAACTGAGGGCTAATCGCCCTTAGCCCTTGTGGGCCCTGGTGGGGACAGGTTGGGATAATAAGTGAGGGAAGGGGTTGGAGCATGGTGGTGCAGTGGAAAAGCACAGGACTCATGCTCATTGACTGTTAAAATTGTGAGTGTTCGAACCCCACTGTGGTCAACGTGTGGTGTCCCTGGACAAGATACTAATACTCAATTGCCTCGTCCACCCAAAAGCGAAAATTGGGGAGCTGTTAGGGGGAATATCACATAAGGGGCATAGGTTTGAGGCCTAACGGCGGGCCGGGCTAGATGAAACTAAAAGGATTCTGTGATGCTTTCCTAGTGGGCAGTGAAATACAATGTAAAGCGTTGATCTATGTAAAAGCGGCTATATTAAATACCGCATTTTATTAAGGGGTTGGCTCAAGGTTTATGTCACTAGACTGATTTTAGTGCCGGCTAAATTTTCAATGGTATTTTTCCAAAATCCTCTCATGGTATCATTTGTCATCTGTTATTCTAAAGGTATAAGGTATAGTTCTCAATTTTTGAGCCGGCCAGCCAAGACATTTTCCGTGGTGTCGTCTTTCAGCATGAGTGCTGGGTAATGAAAACCCTGGGTTGTCACGTACAGGGCATGTTTGGATGGGTTTGGGTAGGTTGAGATGTGAGACGGTATGGGAAATTAAAGTGTGTTCTGATGATTGTACCATGTTTTCTGATTTGAGATATGTGCAGCTTGCATACCTTACCAACTATTACTGTGGGAAACAAACGTGCGTTTTGATAGTAGAAGTGATAAGCACATTCCAAGTCCTACTCACTGTGATATAACTGTGAGAATATACTGTGATAATATACTGTGAAAATTGGCCATTAACCATTAAAATGGTCATATTTTGGTGTGTATCTTGGGAAAGATTGATTGGATGCTGAATTTCAGGACCACAATGGAGGAAATATGGCCTTTCATCTGATCACAAAATCAATACTACTTCTTGGTAAATCTGGGGGTCCCAAAGGTGATTCAGATATGCACCTTTAAGTAAATATAAGCACGTGGTAAAATTATCATGAACCAAATGTTATTTTGCTGTTTAGACCAACAAAGTTTATACCTTGTTTATTGATTTTCGGGTACACTGAAGCAGAACACACATGGACATCTTGACGAGTATGTTATCAAAGACCCAAGACTTCCTGTGCTTTTACAAAGGTAGGTACACTGAAGAAAAACACTTCTGGAACAATCCGACTTGACCAGTATGTTCTCGAAAGACCCAGACTTAACTGCGTTTTTCTTTTACAAAGGTAGGTACACTGAAGAAAAACACCGCTGGACATCTTGACGAGTATGTTATCAAAGACCCAAGACTTACTGTGCTTTTACAAAGGTTTAGGTACACTGAAGAAAAACACGCTGGACATCTTGATGAGTAATATGTTATCAATAAGACCCAAGAAGTACTGTGCTTTTACAAGGTAGGGACACTGAAGAAAAACCGCTGGACAATCTTGACCCGTATGTTATCAAAGACCCCAAGCGTACTGTGCTTTGACAAAGGTAGGTACACTAAGCAAAATACGCTGGCACAATCTTCACGAGATATGTTATCAACTTTGGCAAAAAAGTTTTAAAACTAAAAAGATAACAACAATCCTGAATTCAAAAATCATTTCACTTTGCCTTTGTCTCACATTGAATGTTGTTCAGAAGAGGCTATCAATAGCTATATCTATACTTCATAGTCCTAGTATATCCACTCATGTTTTGTGTAGTTTCTTTTTCTTAGACAAGCCATGATTTCCTCGTTGTTGGCCTTTGTAGTTTTTGAAAGGCTAAATAAAACAGAGTTTTGAAGATTGTAAGTTCCCTTTTCTAATCTCAATTCCCATGGCACAGGTTCAGTACCTTCCATCACCAATTATATTTAGACAAAATACACCCCCTGTTTTGTTGCGATGATATATGCTTACCCAAATCAAACAAGCGCAGTTCACATCAATGATATACAAGTACAACCCACTGAAACTGTTGTCCTTGGTGGATGAGAATATGTAACTCAAGTGTTATTTTTAATTGTCTTACTGAGAAGTGAGAGATCAGGGAAGGAAGTGTTCCTAGTAACAAATAGTGGACTACAAATATACAAAGGTGAGAGCTTAGAGATCAAAAGAGAGAGGTACGTAACTCTATACTCAGTTCAAGAAGAATTTGAAACTATTAGTATGCGCCAAAAGGACATTTTCCACAATTTGTGAAACTTTTGACTTATTTTGCAACTGCCAACTTTGCCACCGCCTATTACGTCCATGTCAACTGCCAAGTCTGTCACTGCAAACTGTGGCAGTGCTAGCTATGTCACTGCCAACTGTGCCTTTTGCCAGCTATATGTTTTTGCCATTTGTGCCTTTATAACCAAATACTATCTGTCTTCATGAACTTTGGTTTACTGATTGCAGTATACAGACAATCAGATGACAATGAGTTAACTTGGTGCTCCTAAATCAAATGAGGGAATTAAGGGGTTTGACGTGTTAGTGAACTATTCGACAGAATTTCCCAGATTTCACTAATTTGGTATTTATAATGGTGCTGATTAAGACTCTGAAATAAAAAATGGGGGTCACCGACTTTGTTTTTTTAGCCTATATCTATGAGCGTCCCCGTCTCATGGATACACGCGGCCCCGATCAGCTTACCCAGTTGAATAAATCCTTACACCACCAACAGCCATTACCATGACTTGTGGACATGCTAAAAGAAAGAAGAAGCTATAGCCAAAACAAAAAAGTATGTTCACTTTCTAAACCACACAAGTCTATGGGAAAAGTAAAACTTTGACATTTAGATCGCATACAAAATAAAAACTACTTGATAGAATTGTTTAAAATTTCTAATTATTTTGAGGTCCCGATATTGTTCTTCAAAATTTTGAAATAAAAAGTGGGGGTCACTGACTTACTTCTCCATTAATGTCTAAAACAACTCACATTTTTGAGCTTTTACCAATTGGGCTCCTCGTTGGGCTGAAGAGAAGTTACGACACATTCTGTACGCAACGCAGTGACGTGTGCGTAAAGAATGTGCGCCTGAACGAGACGTAGAGGATGCAGGATTGACGGCGATTTGTTTTTGTTTTAATTCTTCCGCGTGAATAAACTCAAACCAAACGCACAGAGATTCCTGTCTGTGTGGTGAACATTCAACACTCAAATGCAAATTCTTTCTTTTGGCGCCGAGAGTGTGTGGTTTAAATTGAAGTGCTCCAACTCAAAACAGCTTGCACGTAAAAAGAATCACAAGTCACATGGAATTTTCATAAAAAATGGTTCTGAGAAGAATAACATGTAAACAAACTACACACCAAAGGTTATGAGTTCGAGCCCTGCTGCGGCCCCTGCATTGCACTCTTGAGTCACATGTTTTATCTCAATCTCTTCTTACCCAGGTGTAACCAAAGGTGCACGGTACTGGCATTGTTCATTGTTGGGAAGCGGGAGGTAACAGATCCCTCGTGGGGGTGGTATAGTGATACGCTTATAGCACATTAGTAAGAAGTGATTGGAAACTTTCCACAATGGATGCGCTGTCTGCAAATTCGGCATGAATGGCTTCAAGAAAAAATATTATGTTAGTCTCTGCTACAACTAGAGCTTACTTAAGGCATGAAATCTTATAACAACAAAAGTAAAAAAAAAATAAACATCTTATTGACGCAGAGGAAATTCTTGCTAAGGGCACTATTATGTCTTTCAGTGGGCATGATCTTGTAATAATATCGCCAAGGGTGAAGAAGGTAAAAATACCGATAGCATATTACTATATCTTGTCTTAAAGGGGGATGACCCGATTAGTGTTAAGTTTTTCATCTTGATAGAATGGCCTTCAATCCCCAAACCCCCATCTGTAAAGGTTTGCTGTGTTGTGGTTGATATTTCAACGCTGTTTTGTTGAGAAAGTGAAACTCAACGTAAGTAGACGTACTAGTAGTAAAAAATTATATTGGTTGACAAAAATGGGGCACATTTTTGCTCATAACATCCAACCCATACATACTTTAGCCCTACGATTTTCACAGCCCTCCGTAAGTGAGAAAAATAGTAAGTTTCTTCTGATACCAAAATTTTGATCCCTTCTGGTAAAATCTGGGTCCCTGGGGTCGAGGGACCATGGTCCTTAAATAACAGGGTATACTTACCATAGCATTGTACATTATATTCCTCTTATCCACTGTCCAAAGGGTAACACAAAATAACTTAAGTGTTAATAAGATGTCCCTTGACTTGGAACATTTTAGTTTAATCTTAATTCAAATTGTGTTGATGTTTTATCTTTCAGAAAATAATGACATATTTGTTTGACTTCCCGCATGGACCAACCGTAAGTTAACCAAATAATTTGTGCTTTATACACAGTTATCAAAATACACTGATTGCAAAGAATGATCCCATATCCAATTTCATCATCTTATGCAAAAAGGAGTACAAAACAAACCCTAATGCAAATGAGTATAAAAAATAAGCTGAATACAAAGAGTGATTCGTATTCAGATTCATCATGTTACCAAATGAGTATCAAAAAATACACTGATTGCAAAGAAATTAATGATCATTCAGATTTCATCTTATTCGATGTACACCTTATGCACAATGTACACTTTATGCACATAAGTATCAAAAATAAGCTGAATGCAAGAATGATCACATATTCAGGATTTCATGTTATGCAAATGAGTACAACCCTATGAAAAGGAGTATCAAAAAATACATGAATGCAAAGAATGATCACACCATTTCAGATTTCATTAAGTTATGCAAATGAGTAAACCCTATGCAAATGAGTATCAAAAAATACACTGAATGCAAAGAATAAGAATGATCACATATTCAGATTTCATCTTATGCAAATGAGTACACCTATGCAAATGAGTATCAAAAATAAGCTGAATGCAAAGAATGATCACATATTCAGATTTCAGGGTATGCAAATGAGTACACCCTATGCAAATGAGTATCAAAAGATACACTGAACTGCCAAAGATATGACACATAGTCAGATTTCATCATCTTAGCAAATGGTACACCCTATGCAAATGAGTATCAAAAAATACAATGAATGCAAAGAATGATCACATATTCAGATTTCCATTCATGTTATGAGTTTACCACCTATGCAATGAGTATCAAAAAAATTACACTGATGCAAAGAATGATCAATATTCAGATTTCATCATCTTATGGCAAAGAGTACACCCTGCAAATGCGTATCAAAAAAATCACTGAATGCAAAGAATGATCACATATTCAGATTTCATCATCATTATGCAAATGAGTACACCCTATGCAAATGAGTATAAAAAAAACACTGATGCAAAAATGATCCCAAATATCAGATTCATCATGTTATGCAAAATGAGTCCCCTATGCTAAATTGAGTATCAAAAAAAAATACATGAATGCAAAGAATGATCACATATTCAGATTCATTCATGTTATGCAAATGAGTACACCCTATGCAAGTACGTATCATTCTATGATAATTCATACATCATCCTATACAAATGAGTTAAATTGTTAAACAAAGAGTATATCATCATTATCAAATGATTGCTGCATCATTAAGCAAATGAGTACATCATCATCATATGCAAATGAGTAAATTTTAGGCTTGAGGATATATTGTCCTCAGCTGAAGTGCCAAACAAAAATGCAACAAATTTCCCGAGGATTCTTTTTCCAGACCACAAAAAGAGGAAATACCAATTGTAAAGAAGCAAACAAACTTCTTCTCTCATCATTAGTATGATATAATTATCTCTCTAAACTGTCTCCCCCTTTCTCTCTCTCAGCTGAGACACAGCACAAGCCTTGGTACCAATATTTGAGATGTATAGTAGAAGCAAAGAAAGAAACCCAAATTCTTCGGGACAGGAAGTGTTCTACGGGGACAGGTGGTGGATTTGGGACCAGTGCATCAAATGGCACATGGGGAGCACATGAGTGTCATAATATTTCAAATGGGGGAGAGCTGGGGGTTAGTAGTTGCATTTAAATTTCCTCTCCGTTTATACGTCATATTTTCGTTCGTTTACACTTCTTTACACGGTCTAACGGACACTGCGAATTTGGCGCTTTTAACGAAAAATGCACAATTCTTGTGCCATAAATCGTTTGTAATCAGAGAAAGGGGCGTTTGTGTCTAGCGGTTAGCAAGCTTAACCTCTGGAGCAAAGGGTCCTCGGAACGAATCTCAGTGGGACCACTTGCTGGATTTAAGTCGGGACGCAATTTGGGATTTAATTTGTATAACAGATATTGATTAAAACCGGAATACCACTTTCTCCATGGTTCATTTGAATGGGCAAAGACCATGAAGGCTTGCACATTACCATCCGGTGGGTGTTTGCGTGTAGTGGTTTGAAGTTGCAATATGGCGCTGTTTAAGATGCTGCCTCCAAGTTGCATTGTCTTTGTCTAGTAATTATTAAGTGTAAGGTCTCTAGCAATTTGGCTACAGGCCACGATCTGAGATTAAATTTACTAAACCTTGATTATTATTACGGCTTTGATTCGATCATCTTACATTTGAACCATAAAATGTTGTTGTACTTACCTAATGTTATGTTTTTAATCCAAAATAAGCAGCTGAATATCCAAAGACCCCAATCACTAAATCACTATGGGCGCTTCCATATTTTACCTTTTTGTAGATCCTCTCTGTAATTTGAAAGCAAATGGTAATTGGGTGTTCTCACCAATAGTCATGACTAAAAATTGTTTGTTTTCCCTCAAAAACAATGTGTTAACCCAGGGATTTTGTTAATGAAAAAAATCAAATGGGGAAAGGATGACCTAAATGACCACACTTTTGGTGGAATGATACATCTCATAATTTTATTGGAAATACACTATTAAGCAAAATTATGAATGATACATTGCTAGACATTCTACCAATACTTGAGGCCGTGTGTATGCGGGTGATATGCTGAAGTCGATCACTGCCAGTACAAGAAACTGGTTACAAACTCGGGGGTTGTCTATGTTTCTGTTTCTGTAAAAGTCAGAAACCATTTCTAGAAGCAGCATTGGAAATTTTTGTAACTTTACTGTTCCACTGACGGCGGTAATTTTTGGTGAAAATGTGACTTCAGCAATTAAAATAATACTGAAAAGGTTATAGGTTTTATGATCGTGTAACGTTGTTGTGAATTTTCGAAACGTTGCAGTGACCTTGTTCATGTACAGTTTATTTTAAAGTGTACACGTTCCAGCTGAAATGTGTTTGTAATTGCTTCACATAGAATAACCTGGGGTATCACATGACATTAAGTAGATACATAGCAAGCAAAAAACCCAAATTTATTGGATCAGGAAAGTGCCACAATAACAGTGGACTTTGCTGTGTGTATATCAATGAGTCAAATAGGGATAACATGATTGTCATACTAGTATAGGTTTCATATAGACACTGGGGTATCGCCTGCACATTGGCCATTACAGTAGAATTGACTCTCCACTCCAAACTGACATCTAAGTACTATCCGATGGTTCTTGGCAGGGAATTCCAGGTAAGAACAGTCAGAGAGCGTGTAAGAATGTTGTGTGGTACACAGAGATATAGAAGCACGACTTGATTGGTTAACAAAGAGGGCTATATCATGTTGTGTCATGTAACAAGCCAATTGGATGGATTGTATATAGCTCTCCTAGTTATATTCAGGATATGTTTATTACCCAATGAAACAGCATTGATTTGACCATGTATTCATTTTGAATAACCATTACTTTTTATCTGTGCTGTGTATAAAGCCACTATTGAAGGTGGGGGACCGATCACGTCCTTTTTTTTAATATGATTTCTCCCTCACATGGAACATATCACAAAAAACATGTGATTAAAGGTTTTTATTGAGTGCAAATCACAGCTGGTTGGATAGTAGAAGCAAAAATGTGCACTAAATTGGTCCATAGGACGGTGTGTGTTATAAATATGTGATGTACACATTTGGGGGACATATTGTTCATAACCTTGAAAGAAACTTACTTAAGGCTAAAATTTCACTTGGTAATAGAAAAATATGAACTTCTCATACCAAATCAATAATTTGTTGGAGAGAAGTGGAGGGATGAGGTTGTCGATCGGGCAACACCACCTATACCCTTTTAGCTACTGTTAATTGTTCATTGTAGGAGACTGGTGCCGTGAAGATAGGCACATATGTAAGGCCATTCAAGAGAGGGCAGGTGTACTCAGGCTAATAATAGCTTACTATTCATTGTTCAATTGGTAGGAGACTGTGCTTTTGAAGATAGGACGCATGTGGGTGTAATTACCAGAGATTTTTTTTTTGGGGCAGGTGTACTCCGGCTAATATACGTACTATTCATTGTTCAATTGATAGGAGACTGGTTCCAGAGAGGGGCAGGTGTACTCAGGCTAATCATGCTAATAGCTTACTCTTCATTGTTCCTTTGTAGGAGACTGGTTGCTTTGAAGATAGCACACATTGTGGGACCATTCCAGAGAGGGAAGGTGCGTTACTGAGGCTAATAGCTTATAGTCATTGTTCATTGTAGGAGACTGGTTGCTTTGAGATAGGCACTTCATGTGGGACCCATTCCAGAGGATGGCAGGTTTTAATCAGGCTAATAGATTATATTCATTGTTCATTTGTTAGGAGGACTGGCTATGAAGATAGGCACCCATTGTGAGGCCATCTCCAGAGAGGGCAGTTGTACTCAGCTAATAGCTTCCATTCATTGTTCATTGTAGGAGACTGGTGCTTTGAAGATAGGCACCCATGGGGGCCATCCAGAGAGGGAAGGTGATAATCAGGTAATACTTACTATTATTGTTCATTGTAGGAGACTGGTGCTTTGAAGAGAGGCACCCATGTGGGCATTCCGAGAGGGCCAAGTGTACTCAGGCTAATAGCTTACTATTCATGGTTCATTTGTAGGAGACTGGTGCTTTGAAGATAGGCACACATGTGGGGCCATTCAAGAGAGGCAAGTCAAGTGTATACTCAGGTGGGTATGTGACACCTTTCTGTGAGGTGAGGGACTTGTAATGTAAGGGGATGACGTCTTGTACGTTGGTGATCACATCTTCGGGTGACATCCTCAAGTCTAAGAAGGAGAGAGGATGGAGTGAGACATTCTTGGTGGTACCAGAAGTTGCTCAGGAATTACTGGTGTGGACAGAGAGAAAAAGATTGTTGTAAGTCAGATAATGGGAGTGGTGGGCTAATAAGGGAGGGACATAATGGCATGACAAAAAAATTGACATAATGAAAAGGACCCTAATTGACAGCCTTCCATGAGGTTGGAAACATTTGGATGTTTACATCTGTAAAACAGGAAGAGTTCGGGGGGGTGGGGGGGGGGGGGGAGAGGTGGGGGGTGGGGGGGGGGGGTTCAGGCAGTTATACTTTAGGCCTTGGTAGTAAGATAGTGATCTGGCAAGTTGAAAGAGGGATAGACGGGGATTAGCACATTGCAATAGCCAATGGTCTGTGAGTATTGACAACATGTTTTTCAAGTTTGTAACATGCTTTTGCCAGTAATCCTTGTCCCAGAAATTGCCAAAAAAATTATTTAAAAAATATGCACGTTCGAAATAAATCACGAAAAGAAAGTGTTTGGTATCCTGGACCTAAGACGTTTTTTAAATGACATGGGGAATGGGACATTTTTAAACCTTCAAATCTATTGAAATCTGAGTATTTTACCCTCATTTTAAAAGGAGCGAATAAAGGTTTGGGACCATTAGTAATTACGTTTTGTGAAGGTTCCAAATTTACTCCTCTTTGTATGTAGTTAAAAATTGTCATCGGAGGATATTATTCACGCGATCCAATATTGTCCGCTATTGCGTATGAAATAAATAATACCAATTTGCCTACAGGATCAAATCCAAACCCTTTGTTTGGCATACAAACGATAGGATATGCAAGGTGTCACACGACATTAACTTGAGGGACGACATTACAGGGAGCTGTATGATTCTTTTGTCCGTAACCATTGAATAAAAACAGACAGGGCTATCTTAAAAAGATCGGTATTTCACGATGTATTTATCAAAACAATACGATGGTTCGTATGAACATGCTTTTGAAGACGCCCCTAATTCGTGAATGGGTCCGTCATCAAAAGTTTCAGAGTCAAAGTCAATATTCACCTGGACCCAGTTTGTGTCGTTTGTCAATGAAAAATCAGTGTATTAAAATCCAAAGACGAAATATGTTTTCAAGTTGGAACCCAATGATCTTGTTGGGTCCAATTATGAAATAACACAACGTTTCTTTCTGATTTTTTTCGGAAAGCGTATATTTTTTGAAATAATTAATAAAACACCAGACGTCTAAGTTAATTGAACCGGACAGTAGAGACACTGTAAATTCGTTCAGGGAGTGAACACCTTGCTTTTCGTTCCAGAAATTGCACAAATGCCACCCCCTGGAAAACTCTTTCCTATTTTTACTGTTTTTACAGAAGTAAAAAACAGCCAAAATTGTTTTCAACTTGGGAGTGATTTCAGTAAGGGTTCTTTTCGTATGTGAATTTTTTGTCATGCCATTATGGCTTTAATATTTAAAACTTAAAGGGAATTATGCATTGACAAAACTTAGAATACAATCACCCAAGGTTTATAAGGGTGTGTGTGATTATCTGTTATGTTTTCAAACATACTCATTGGAAACTATGGTTGGTATTTAAGAAATTTGAAATGTCAACATGTGGGTATTAAAAGTGTAGATTGAAGACACTTCAGTGGTGTTTATCCGAAAGAGTAAAAAATACTTGAAATTTGCGGAATAGCTAAAAGTGAAGGATAGTCGGTAGAATTCTCATACCAAGTTACTTGTATCAAACTGAAGAATTGATAGAAAAGAAAGTAAAATGGCTTTGTGAGAGATACGAATAGCCATTCAATATATGTGTTGTATGTAGTAAGTAAGGATGCGACAGTAAAAGACTTAAAATTCAGATTTTGTACTTAGTTGCTTCTGGTCCTATCATATCATATGCAGGGTATGATAGGGTACCTCGTACATGCAGAAATCTGATTTTTGAGGATTTCATTTTTTAAGCTATCAATAGATAGGCTTTTCCCATCAAGTAGAAGATTTTATGTCCAAGGGCAGCCACTAAATCGAAACTAGTCTTTGTGTACCTTGTTCCATTATTGTGAAAGTAACAGTTAGAGATTGAAATGTGGTTTGTTCTATGTTACAATTTGTTGAATTTTGAGTTACAATTGGTTTGTTTTTTTTTGGGAGGTACTTTGGTAGTTTTGCCCCTGATTTCCAAGGTTTGACAATTAGCAGGCATTTTTTTGCATGCGCCAGCATCATTGTCCTAGCGTTATATGTTAATAAAGGCTAGCCTTGATGCATTGCAGTCTAAGGTTTGACCTTGTGGTGTTTTGTCAGGTGTTCTGGACATGTTTTATTTACACTAGCTATGGACACATCATGTCTGTTTGGTGGTACACCACTCAGTACCTCTGAGTCCAGTGGTTGTACATTTTGCAATATGCTATTACTAGTAGTTTTAAGATGATATAGCCATTAATAATGTAACATTCTAACATGAGTAATTTAAAAAAAATGTTTATATTTCCTCAGAATGTAAACTTGTGTATTTTATATAATAAGCCCAGTGCATGACACCATTTTCAATAGAATTGACACTAAGTGACTGTTCATAGTAATAAAAAATTCCTCGACCCCTGTTAAAATCCAAATATTCTTTCTCAATTTAAATGTCTGCAATTTCCCTGTGTGTGTATGTGTGTATTGTGTGTATGCGTGTGTATGTCAGTGTGGGATGTGTCCATATCGTGCCTGTCGGTGCCCATCTCTTTGGCTATCATCATTGGGTATATGGGTGCCCTAAAGTGTGGTGGTGTTTAAAAAAAAAAAATGTCAAATAAGGAATTAACAATGAAAACAAATCTGTTTGCTCAGAGCAAGACCAAGAAACCAATTGTATGGTGTGGGTGTGTGTGTGTGTAGTGTGTGTTGGGTGTGAGGGTATGCTGTATGTGTGTGTGCGTGTGTATGCATGTATTGCATTTCATTGCATGGATGCGAATTAGCTCATTTAGTAATTCAACTAACTAGTGGACTTTTGAAAAGTGATCCTTTGTCCTCACATTAGCTTTTTGTTAAAGAATAAACCTATATAATTATAGCAAGAGTGAATGCTAAGTCCTGATGCTAAGGGTAATAGTTTTTAGAATTATTTATTTATATTGTTTAAAAACAGATGTGAATTGTTTGGTCTTTAGTATGTCCACTCATTTTGGTTAAGTGTTGCAATTTGTTCTCTCCTGCCAAGCTCTTGAGCCAATTTAAACCCAAATTAGGTCAGAAGAACCCTTGGTCCAAGGTTCATATAGGGTTGTCACAGATTGGGCATTAACACTTAAGTGTTATGGGGGGGGGGGGTTCCCGTGGACCGCAACATGTGGTTTTTGGGTGCCATTTTAATGGTCAATCATTTTGCCCAAATTTGATGCAATTGCCTAATATCAGTTGCGCATATTTTGGTGGCAAAAGATTAAATCGGCCATGGCGTTATTTGCTTAATTATTTGGGGGCACTATTCAAAAGTTGTTTTGGCCTTTAAATTGTACTTGAGTAACTTTAAAAAAAAATCAGCAATGTAAATGTATGATGATTTCCTATTATGAACCAAATTTATGGAAAAAGTCTCAGGAAAGTGGTGTTTCTTTTTTTTTTGGTGGGGGGAGAATTGGTGCGGTTGCAAAAATCGGTTTTGGACCGCTATTTGAATCCGTACAAATGATTTTCATTTTTTCAACCTGTTATGTGGTTGTTGTTGATTTACCCATTCAGTGACCAGAGTTTGTTTAAAATTCCCTGCCAGTGGTGTTCAGAGGTTCCACGTGGACCCCCCCCCCCTACACACACACATGCACACACAAACGAGAATGAACAAGACTTATACACTTGCGTTAACGGGGCATTCTTTGAAAATCAGAATTTGTTTGTGTTGTCAAAGATAAATTGCTATTAATCAACAATTTTGGTCAGAGATCACTGCCCAAAATCCATATCAGGTTTTAACAGAATAGCAGATTGGATTCAAAGGGTCCCCATGCATTTGAAACCAAATTCAGTCCGAAAAATCACTCAACCACTGACTTGTGATCCATATATATGGGCACCGACGATCAGTGGTTGCACCCCATATATGACCTTTTAATTTAACCCCATATAAAATGTTTACACATTTTGTGTGATCACAAAGAGGGGAAAAGACTTATGTTTGAGAACCACCGGGTTCTTAATACCAAAATTTTTTGTACCAAGTTAACTTGTTTATCATAGTATTCCATTGTACGTAAAGTAAGGTGTCACAAAAACATTGTCCTCTTTGAATACACATTCACTGATAGGCTTCTGATCCATTGATTGTGATCTGGTTCGATTTTCTGTTTTAGCAAATCACTGACATTGCCTTTAAGAAAAATAATAATGTGAAGGTCCTGAAGTATTCTAAACTATTGGTTATTTGTTCTAAAAAGAATTATTGGGGGAACTTTAGACCCATGTTGACAAAACAATTTATATGAATGGCATCCTCAGAGCTTTTCAGGTGCTTTACCTGGACCTACCAGGGCTTTAAGGTATGGGGACATTCCTATCATTATGTTCACACTTTGCACTCGCCCTTGCCGCCTTCAGCGACATTATATACTTAAAGCGCTTCTATGAAGCCTCGATCAAAAAGGTCTAGCAATAGCCCTCTGACAATGCCATACATATTTGGAAAGAAGCCACTGAGTCAATTAGTGGGACTGGCTATCTAACCAGGAAAGTTAGTTGATTTTGGATTGATAGAATTGGTTAAGGTCATTAGCTGGCAGGACACCATTACTGCTGACATGGACAATTTATGGTAGGCGGCGGGGGAACAGTTCTTCCAGATATTGTCGCCACTGCAACAAACCAGACATTGTTTCAATGGCCTGGCAAGAAAGAAATCTGTCTTATGGAATAATTATGCCATTGAACGCAACAATCCGAAATATTCGTTGAATCATATAGCGAGCATATGAAAGGCGAGAACTGCGAAATTCTAGTTTTCTTCATTGTTTGATGAGTTGGACGATTTAGATTTAATACTCTCCTGGTAATAGATGTGAGTTCTTAAATATTTCTTTGTATATGTTTTTCTTTCATGTAGCATTGTTTGAGAAGTTGGAAGACTAGATTGCGGCTTTGGCTGACAAATACAAGTAAGTACATTCCAAGATCTCAGCATTATAGGGTCAATGGACACAAATATTGCATTTTTCGGCCAAACTACATCCCATTTATGTCAAGTTGGCTCATGAAACAGACTTGGCTGCTTGATGTTAAGTGGCTTAGCGATCATTGCTTAAGTGGTTGTTGGTTCAAAATGGGACTCTGAAAGGATTTACGCCTTTGTGTAGTGACCCCTCAACTCATTTGGGTCAACTGCCATGGCATGAAAAAAGTGGGAATTCGGGAAGTCCTCCGGGAAAGGTTGAGATCGAGGAAATTTTGGAATTGGAGGGGAAAATGTGCCTTTTTGATACACAAAACATATACATTGAACAAAATTGGAAGTGGCTTCCTGGAAAACACATATTATGCCGCTGGTCAACTGTCCCATTAAAGTCACGGGCTAGTGAACATGCGATGAATTCCAATGGGCCGTCAATGACTCAGCCATGCATAGACTTAAGTGGTTGCATGGGACCAAATGTTTTACATCTTTCGTCGCTTACCCCTCAACATGTCATGCTTTCAAGCTATCAATATTACAATATGCCACTGACCTTCACAGATTACACAACAGAATAATAATTTGATGAGCAGACCAAGTCATTTTACGTACCACAAATGAATGGCCTTGTATGCCTCTCAACAACAGGAGTCTAAATAATGGGTGACCTACTACAATTAATTTTCCATTGTTTGTTTTACCAATACTGCAGTTACTGCATTTAAAGTTAAATAATAGTAAATGGATTTGGGGTGGGTGGTATTGAGCTGCAGCAAAATTGTTATACGGAATGAACATCCTGCAATAGCTGTAGCATAAGTACGAAGTGATGTTTAGAAGTGGGTGACTCACAGCTGTTTTGACCCCGTGCAAATTGTCTCTTTTTTTTTTAGAGCAATTTTCAGCAGTGGCGACAAACTTTTGAAACTGATATAAGTAGGAAGCCACATGCAAACCTATTACTCTGCGCAAAAATCAGAAAAAATCAATTGCGGGAATCTTGCCATATAGGCCTTCAAAGGTAATAATTGGTATGTATTAGCGCCCCTCTAGATGCCTATTTCCAATAGATAAGAATGTAAAAGCTAGATTTTTATAAAAAAACCGTATTTGCCCGCAATGAAATTCATCAAATTTACACAGGATTGAGTTCAGACATAAATACTCCAACCTATCGTAGAAGTGGGTCGCGTTGATCTTTTTTGTTTTATGCTATTTTGCATAATAAATGAGACTCTCAAAACAGCTTGAACTGATATGGTATGAGTTTCATATGAGTTGATTTTCCCTCGCATGGGAGGCCTATACCTAAATACGCCAAGGTACAAAATGGTGAGTTGATGGGCAGTGTTTTGGTAAGTTAATTAAATTAGCCTATAGGACTGTTGATGAATGTGGTTGACCACATTTTTGAAGAAAGTTCTTGATCAAACATCAAAAGGAAACATTGTTCAGGGACCTTAAATTTCACTGAGATAATGAAAAAAACTTTCTTCTGATATAAAAATCTCCAACAATGGGGGAGAGTTGGGGGACGAGTTTGTCGATCGGTCACCCACCTTTAACTCTCTGGCATTACATAATGGCTAGCGGAATTTGCCAGACCATTTCAGGGATGTTGCTGGCAAATTTGCCGACACAATCTTGTGTGCCGTGGGTACACCCAAATGTTGTTGCCAGCATTCGAAAATCTGAAAGAGCTGGTGGTTGGCAACGAGACACTAACACTAAGCAATTAAAAAAAATCCAGCCAATCACGCCAATATATTCCAAAAAAAATCAATAACAGAATATTTATTGCAGTCAAATATTTATACTAATTTTTTTTTATTGATTATCAATTTTGCCGACAAAATCAATCTATTTGCCGGTAAAGGAAAATTTCAGGTAAATATTAGGGCAGATTTCAGTTAAAAGGGACACTATCGTGATTTATCCGAAAGAGTCAAAACATATTGAAATTCCGAGAAGATAGCTAAAAGGTTAAGGATAAGTCCGTAGAATTCTCATAAGTTCTTTTTGGCCACTGAAGAATTGACAGAATATAGCGAGCATGAAAGCCGAGGTACTGCCAAATTCTAGGTTTTCTGATTAGTCTGAAAATTAGAGCCGTCAAATCCATTCAATTCCCCAGATATAAACAAAAAACTGGGGGAGAATTAATGGTTAACAGCAATATCAACACTAATAACTGAATAGGGCTTTCGCAGATGGGACATTATTGCTTCTACCCATCATGAAATGCAAGTTTGTTTCCTATGGTATGTGATGGGCGTATGTGCATAGCCTAGGCTCTCATAATCAAGTAGAGGGACACAATGGACATTAATCGGAACAAGCACATTCAAGCATGGTTCTTCTTTTAACCCTAAATTCAGCTTGCTTTGGTCCACTTTTGAAGTGTTTTTAGATTGTTAGTACAAGGAAAAGTGGGCATTTAATGAATAGAGGGAGATATTTCCAAGATAAGGCCTTTGTGAAGGTTGAACTGTATACTTTTCCTATTCATGCTTGGACATGTACATAAATTGTATTCAACCCACTTCTCATCAACTACTTAACCAGTGGATGTGTGTAGCAAAGTTCACGCACAGAAATGTGTGAGTCTGTTCAGAGAAATTTGAGCTGGAATGTAGGAGTGCAGGTTTCACTTCTACTAATTTCATAAAGTTAGTTACCTATTTGGAGATTGTTTCGCTTCATTGAAACATGTAAATTGAATTGTAAATACTTAGAATTTTATGAACAGCATGTGTATTTTTGAAATACCATGGTTATCACATGGTTTTAACATGGTTGTCATATGGTTCTTTACATTGATACAAAAAAACGAGCATATTGGTTTATTTAAGTTTTAATTTTTATACAGAGTAGCCTCATCATGTATTTAAGTACCTTCTCTCCCTGAGGGGCCCTGTTTAAGTTATACACTTTTGTAATACAAGTAGCAAGTTTTCATAATCTGCAACACAATCAACTGCAATACAAATTGCTAACCCCTGTACAATTAGAAAGAGATAATGAAGCTGAAAAATTACCAAAGTTGTTTCTATAGGTATTGAAGTACTATCCAACATGGGTATTTACATGCCTATCACATTGGTATTTACATTGCCTATCCATGGCATGCGGGCTATAACATGGGATCTCTTCTTGCCTATAAACCTAGGAGGCATTGCCATGCCTATAACATGGCCTTTATGGGCATTGCATGCCTATCACATGGACATTGCATGGGCATCACATGGGCATGCATGGCTAATCACATGGGCATTGAGCTATCACAGGGGTATTGATGCCATCACATGGGTTATTACATTGCCTATCACATGGGCATTTTCCCTATGCCTATACATGGGCATGCATGCTACACATGGGCATAATGCCTATAACATATGGGGGCCCTTGATACCTATAACAACATGGGCTTATTGGAATCGCCCTGCCCTAGCACAGGAACATCTCTGCATTATAACCTATGGGGGACATTGCATGCCTATACATGGGCTTTATGGGCATGGCATGCCTATCAAATGGGCATTGCAGCCTATCACATGGGCATTCATGCTATCACCATGGGTAATTTACATGCTATGCCTACACATGGGCATTGCGTGGCATATCACAGGGGCATCTCATGCCATAACATGTGGGGCATTGCATGCCTATAACATGAGCTTTATGGGCAAGTGCATGCCTAATAGTTGGGGATTGCGGCCTTTCATGAAGGTTCTCCCCAAAAATATTACCGGACATGATTACAGGCCATAGCGTTTTCCCTTGTCTATTCCAAATATTTCTTATAGGTTAGAAATCCTCATGTATTCAGTAGTGAGCTGATTCTAATTAGTTATGATATGCTGCATAGCGTAATATAATTGTAAAATTTCTCATCCTTCACACAGCAGTATTTGTGAGTGTGAGGTGTATCCAGGCACCATCGTTAACGGGTACACAAACCGGATTTAAAAACTTTGGTTAAACTAACTAAACTAACCCCAACATTGCATAGCAAATGCCAGTGTTAGTCTGTGCACAGCTCATATGTATGTAGTCACAGGGGGGTCGGATGCAATCTGACTCGATTTGGGCATTGGGGATTTCAAACGGGTCATTTAGGGAATTATTACGTGTATTTTTCTACGGGGGGGGGGCCGCCCGATCCCAGTGACATTGCAAAAAAATCACCTTTTAAGCCTTCGTGTCAATACATCTTAGTAATATCATGAATAATTTAGAAAAAATTATGACTTCAAAATCGTCGGGGTTAGTGGATTAAAACACCGCTGCACAAAATAGTTGTTGTAATTTCCAATAACGGTCATTTATTTAATATTTGTGACCCGGCTATAGCCATAAGTCAAGTCTGTGTGTGCAGCCGTTCGATATGCAAAAGTCCGCCTCCTAAGGTTAAGTATTTGAATTAAGAAACTAGCACTTGGGTTTACGACGGAAGTTGATGCTGTTCGGTTTGCGGTTAGGTTGGCATTGTCCTAACCCACCCCTGCGGATAGTAGCATTAAAGATGATGTCTCATGCAAAAAAGAGAATCATTGTGTATTCCTGCTGAGTCCATATAATAATAACAATATTGGAGTGGTAAAGACAAATTCCATATCTTGTACAATACAATATGACAAGAACAATACACTTCACAGATTACCATGGACGGTCAGGAAACAATTAAAAGGAATTTGTATAGATCTAACGCAGACAGGAAAGACACCATTCTAATGAAACTGCCAGAAAGGTGCTAGTGTAGGAGCGATGCATAATGGTTTGAATGGACAATTTGGTGTTCCCATTTGTGTGGCAACTTCAGAGGTATACGTTGAGCATGTTCATTTAAAGCAATTTTAGCCAAAATGTTTTGACGAGTGCCCCCCAATTTATAAAATAAAATTGAATTTTACACGGGTTTGCATTGGTAACTGGACTAGTAAACTATCCCTGTGAATGGTTTTAGGCTCTACAATCGTCTAGGTGTCGCCAACGAAGGAATTTTGTAACTTGGGATAATTAATATAGGGATCCCGATAATAATTCAAATGGCTGATGGAAACCGTCTCACACGGCTTGAAAAGCCGGGGAAATAGCGCCATGTACGATACGCGCATCTGTTGTTTTATTGGTTAGGCAAGTCAAGTTAGAGGTCATTTTCTTGAAGTGGCCACTATGTCATCGTGGACGGAAATAAATAGCATTTCCAGCTGTGCTGTTAAGTACAATATAGGATCCCAATCTAATTACAAAAATCGCTCATTTTATGATAAATAGCATTTTTGAGCATTCTCGTTCGCAGGTGGAGTTTTCTAGACAATTACCAACATAGCTTTGCACAAAATATCAAATTTTGAAAATTGGGGTTGCTCTCAAAAAATGTGCTAATATTGATTTAACGCACATAGGAAGAGAACTACCCCATTTCTTTGGTGAATTGTATTACACGAACATATTATGGGGTACCCATCAGTACCAATGAATAGTTATTTTGGGAAGAATCAAAACGATCCATGATAATATTTGAAGACTCCACAAACGGATGGGAGAATATTATATGCAGTACAAGCACAGCAACATGGGAGGCTACATGACTACCGGTCGTTGGCCATCAAGATATTGCATTGGTTTGTTGTCATGACCTGTAAGTTTTGTGCATGATTTGAATTGGACCCATCAGATTTTGCTGGTGGATATGAAATGTATGCTGTTGTAATGTCAGTGATAGATAGTGAAATTTGTTTTTGCATGTGAAACTAATTGTGATGGTGTTGTAATAACTAGTTTTAACAAACTTGTAACCCATTAATCCGTAAAAAATAACGACCACCAATCAGAACACCACTAACCTGAAATTAACATAGTTTATCAATCAACTTCATTTACACAGCAATTTGCCACTTGATTACAATACCACTGCAGGCGAGGCTTTTTTCCCCTTTTTTTAAAATTGAGAAAATAATGTGGTCATTTGGTCAAGCATCTATTTGTGAAATTGCAATATCACTGGCATCTAGTGTTCATATCTAGCACACTTGTACCCATTATGGAATTAGGCCTTATGGGGGAATGTTAAAAGGTATGTATCTTAGCAGCCGGTGTTGGTCACACATGATGACCATATGAGTATCACCTGACCGCATAGTATTATGTAGGAGTCTCTGTATTCTATATGATTAATATGTGCAATTGCCATGTTGATGCAGGTATTTTGACATATATGCATGTATCTTAGAGCAGAGTTATCACAATGATGCGCACATGTAAGCATCCACATGGCCGCTAGTTTGTCACATAAGAGTATTACTGTTATTCTCAAATGGACTCTCATGGGCTTGTTGTTTTTGCCAGGGTATATTGACAGCAAAGCACAGATATGATTCCAGAATCAGTAAAGTCAGGAAGGCAATTCAGGTGTGTATGGATATTGTCCATGTATGCATATAATTAAGGTTCTTAGATTTCTTTTTTTTATGGTATAAATATATTCAGGAAGTAATTAAAAATTTTTGCGGTCGGTAAATATGTAATGAATGTCAACACATAGTCATATGGTTATGCAGATGGATACCACATTGGAACATTGAAATAACATGCAAATTTCTGTTCTTGCTTGCTTTACAGCAAGTAACCCATGAGATGGACATGTGCCATGGAATGAATGTCACATGTGATAGTCACATGGTAAACCACATGGATGGCCAACATGGGTATAATACATGGAAAAACATTGAATAACATATTGAATGTTTGTTCGGTTTCCAGAAAGTAACCATGGAGGACATGTTGCCACGGCAAGTGGGAAGTTTGTCACGAAGTTGGTAGTAGTGGTAAGTTGCTAATTCCTATTCACACAGTGGTTAAATTGCAATGAGTTGACATAGGACTATTTGCCGCAATCCCGAAATGCATCTCATCAGGTTGCCCTTTCCATACGGGATCTTGTACCAGAGGTCATGGTTACAAAAAAAAATTGTTGTCGTTCGCGTCGCCGATCAGTGCCTAAAATTACAATACAAGTACCTTTACAGGTGCAGTTAATCTTTACAAAATGGAGAAGAATCTCTATGAACAAAACACAATCGAGGCACGTACTGGTGTTGAATTCACGACAAAACGTGCTATTTTCGATCGGAACTGGGCACCTACTTGTACTGACGGACGATACACAACTATAGGCAACAACACAGATAGATAGGAGTAATGTTTTGGTATATTCGTTACGTTCCTAACCGTATGTTTTAGCCGACTTGCGGCTGGTACAATTTCCCGGATGGAAATGGGCACCGAATGAGATGCATTTCGGGGATGCGCCAAATAGTCTATTGGTTTTTATTAGCTGCATGGTATGTCCATTTGCATGAGTTGAATTGGTTTTTATTAGCTGGTATGATGGACAAACTAATGCCATACACAACGCCTTGATTTAAAGGAGATAACCAATCAAAGTTGTAATATTTTACATGGAGTTTGGTTAGACTTATGTCAAAGTATTGTTATGCATTATTAGGTTAATCTTAAAAAGGGGAGGGAAATATTTGTGTCTGACTGGGTAACATGGTTGACCCTGCACTTACTGGTTCATTCATACTCACTGACCCGCAGTTGCAGTCAAAATGGATGAAAACCATCTCTGACTCAACACAGCAACAACACAGTTCAAATTGCAATGTGTTGCTGATGTTTGAGTAAGAGATGGTTTTCATCCATTTTCACTGAATTGAGTGCAAGAAGTATGAAAATCTATATTATAATAGGCCCGGTGTGTCTGTCTGTCCACCTATTTTCTTGGAGGCAGGGTGTCGATGGTCGCAAAAATTGGTGGGTGGGTTTCCGTTTGGGACGGGCCAGATCAGCTCGATTGGTTAGCGGCTACATGCCCCACGGGCCGGGTAAGGGTAATCGCCCCAAAACAAACCCGAAAATAGTATCCAACATAAGGTATAAAAGAGTAGCCAAAGTAATTCCAAACAGTAGTAATGAACAAGTTTGTTTACATTAGATAGAATAAACTAGGTCACGATGTGTTTATAGTCAAAAGGCTGTGTGCTCTCCAGTGGCCAGCATCACATTCCTTTAGGTGTAGTATTTCACAGTTGAGGTTGCACCTGCCAATAGAGAGTTAGGATAAGACCACCAAATGGTATGTGATGTCCGATCTACGTTTTATCGGTATCGGCCGCTACCGATATTTTCGTAAACCGATCCGATACCGATATATTTTTGAATGACCACGGGTAAGGAATTTCCATATCATAATACACACTATTACATGTAAGGAAGTCCTCTGCTGTTGTACTCGCTATTCAGACAAGATATTTCTATGGGAAAAACAAAAGCATATACCCATGATAAAAGGTTTATTCTTGTAATAACCACCATATGCAGTGCGCTAAGCAAAATGAGTTTAGAACAATAAAGTGAGGAGGTGTTAGTGAACTTAATGTATACTGTGTTTGACGCCCAGAAGTTTATAGTACTGGTGCTTGAATGCATGGCGTGTACACGGTCATCAAATCAGTCGGTAGAAGGGGAGATTTTCGGATCACCGATACCGATCCGATCCGACTAATTCTTGGTAGCCTATACCGATCGGAGATCGGTACATCACTGACAAATGGGCCCCCCTCAAACCCATTGGGGTATGGACATGAAACTGGAGAGGGGGGGGTTGAATGCTGATGCCATTAAGGAGTCATACAGGTCAAAGGACGCAAACCCCCTAGCGTCAATTCAAGCCAGGTGATTGCGAAAACCTGGGGACCACCAGTGGACCTTATACCGGTCTCTTCATGGCCAATTAGTTTTGTACTCGGTACAAGATCTTGACCGAAACAGATTTAACAGGAAAATGAGATCATTTTCATATCAAATTTCTTTCAGCTGAAACTTGGTGTTTTGAAAATAGTCTGTATTTCTAGTAAACTTGCTAAAAAATTAAAAAAGAGGTCAACTGGGGTCAAAGGTCATGCAAAGTGTTAAATGTTCATTGTTTATATTCCCCTTTTTTGTTGTCGTATCCACAAGTCATTGTAATGGCTTTGGGTGGTTTGTCAGGATTAGCTTCAGCTAGTGTGCTTATCCGGTGGACGCGTGTTATCCATGCTACGGGAACGCTCCTAACATGGCACGCTATTGAGGCTTGGGCTGGGGGATTGGGAACAGTGCCGGGTTTACAACCCCTACTCTATTCGACACTGACGGGATTTGACATGTACATTTGTGACGCTCTGTACACGGTACCGACGCCTTAACGTCCCCTCCGAAGGACGGGATGCTTCATGATCCATTTGCCATTCCCAAGGGACCATGGAGGAGAGCGGTAATTCTGTATTAAGCAATAGCTGGTATACAAATCAAATCCAGAATTGAGTACCCGAGTAAATCCCAGAAAGTGCCACGACCCCCACCGGGATTCGAACCCGGAATTTGTATGGTAAATTGCGCAAGAGGCAAGCACCCTAACCGCCTTTAGGCCACGCTCTCCCGCTTATATCCCCATTTATAAACTAAGACAGCAGATTGCTACATGCATTCCATGGAATGGTTATTTTAGCCTTACAGGATCAGATCCATACAATGTGAAAACACACAAGCTACTGATAGTCTATACACATGTGTTACAATCTGCTCATCCACCAGGACACAGTCAAGTGGAATTGTACTTGTATACATGTATTGACATGATACCCCTTTGTGTGATCTGGGGATGTATCATACCAAAATCCAGGGAAGAGATTTTCTAAATACATTGGTGATGAAAGCTACTGGAACGTGCCAAGGGAATTGAGATTGTACTAGCTCATATGATATGCCCCTACAAACAAAGGAACATGTATATTTTCTATTATGAAGTTCTTTTGGTGACAAGGTGTGTTAGTGATTAAAACAACGTTTTAAATCCGGTTTTGTCCCTGCCCTAAATCGGAGGGTGGCCGGATTCACTCCACACTCAGCAATACTGCTGTGTGAGGATTATTTGGAGCAAAAGATAATTGACTGGATGCCCTTCCTGATGTCACTCCACAGTTTTCGGCTATGGGCCTGAGCCTTTTGTGCACCCAGCCCACCAGGCAATGGCAGTCATGTGCTGGAGGCTGCCATTAGCTCTCCGAGCGCTGACGGCCTTTGTAGGTAGATCTTTCTTTCATTCTACCAGGTAAACCAGCTCCTCCTCACAGATTGTCTGAGCACACCCAATTGTTGTGGCTTGGGTTGAGGTGACGGTTTAGCTGCCGGACAATTGGCCCTGGACAGGTTAGTACTGGCAGGATACCAGTAGCAGGCCCCATGAATAGGAACCTGACATGACAATGACCTGTCAATGACAGGTCAGACTGTCATTGTGGATGTCAATTGCATGATTGCAAATCATTTGATAACACACAAATATAATGGACTTGAAACTCTTGTTGTTTGCAGGTTCAAGACAGTACGTTCTGTCAAGTCAAGTCTTCGATTGCTGATCTCTACTCCTCAACCTTCCTCAATTCTTTTCCAATATCATTTAGCTACCTCGGCAGGGCACCCTCATAAGTGGTAAGTGAAATCTACCCCCCCCCCCTTCCCCCCAAATAGTTTGTAAGTCAAAATATAAACCATGAAACATTTATTTGAAATTATAGGAAAAATTTCAGAATGATGCCATTGCAATTCAAAATTCCATTATCCATTTAGCTACCTCTTCAGGGACCCCTCAGAATTGGTAAGGAAATTAATCATTTTTGAAAAAATATTGATTGTGGTATTTGATTGAAACCTTGCTGCCAAAAGCCCCAATTTCAATAATGGTATTTAAGATTTAAATATATGTGACCAGCTATAGCCTTAGTCAAGTCTTGGCTGCTGATGTGTGGTAAAGGGTCATTCAGACTTGTGTTGCATTGCCTGATAGCAGTCTCTGCCCAACTGCAATGCAGCAGTACTGCAACAAAGTAAATTCATTCTTAACTTGCAGTGCAGTGGCGTTGCACAAGTTGCAGCAGAAAGTGATCGATATATCGGCATTGCTGCAGCACTGCACGGCATTGCAGTGGAATTATGAACGGAACTTTAGAGTGCCCTCCTACGTGACCGCAAGTCAGGATGTTGATGCACAGATTCAAATTCACCGTTTTCTGTTATGAATGTCAATCAGATAAAATTTTGTGTGTGAATGTTGTGTGTCTCTCACAGATGCCTCATGAATTCACCGTCGATGCATCAAGACACATTCCAAGAGAAGAATCAATGGCGGACACCGGAGGGACACCCTGATGTCACGCTCAGAGACGGAGCGGGTGAGCTGGATCCAGCAGCATCGATGTGCCTTCCCCCATGACATCGGATCATAAAAGGGTTTTTTCCAGAATCCATGACTGTGTCAGGACCTCTTCCAACTCAGCCCCCAGTACCACCAGAGATCACACATGCTCACGATGAAGATGATAGAGACGACTGTGTTACAGGGGAAAATTATATCAATGTCAGCTGTGTACATTCAATAGAAGAAATATTGTATGCATTCAAACTTTGTTTGTTCTGGACTCATATTTCATGGAAATTACAACATAATGCCACCATTGGATTGCTGGAAGTGCAGTGGACGCAGCATGCGCCATAGCCAGGATCTCAGGGCGTGCAGTGGTATGCGGTAATCTGGGAACGATCCCTACAAGGGGCCGGGGGTGCCTAAGACCCTGGCGGTGTTGTGCCCCGGGGGAAACAATAAAAAATTTTTTAAATATGTTTATTTGTGTATTGTTGTTTTGTTGGTTTTTTGCTTTTTTAATATTGACCCCGAGTGTGCAGAGCTTCCCCACACCTCCATCGCTGTGCAGAATGTACAAAGGAAGGGATGTTAAGTGGATGTAAGCCTGATGGCTGTTCCATACTTAGGTTTAACCACAGCCCGTGTGCCCAGATACGGCAGTCAAGTAATGCGTCATAGATTGTTCGGCACAATAATAACAGCTACCTGACCCGCACACACAGTCTCTCTGTGCATATTTAACATGTAGATGTCCGGTCCAAGGAAATTATGAGCCAGAGTGTAGATATTTTGAAAGACTTTCTGAATAATGAGCATCATACTTATCGAATACATAAAGTATAGGAAGCTGGAAATAAAGGCACTATCAGGGAGTGCTAAATCAGAAAATCGAAAAAAAAATAAAAAAAAAAAAAAATCATCAAAAAAATCAGATTTTTGCATGTCTGTAACATTGTACCAGGTACCCGAACATACCTGCAAATGATTAAGACCAGAAGCAAAACCACCTAAGAAGGGCAAATCTGATATTTTAGTCCGTATGTCAGGCTACAGATGCTACTACAAACACGTAATTGAATGGAGAGTCATTCTTTGACACTGCCCTTTTCTTCCTTTTCTGGCACTTCTTCAGTAGGAAAAAGTAACTTATGGGATTCTACAGACTAATCCTACACTCTAAAGCGATTCTGCAAAATTTCAAATATTTGACTCGTTCAGGTGGAATCTTCTGAATAGTGTCTTAACTTCAAAAGACAATACATCTACTCAAAAAAATAAAATTTGAGACAAGTATACCGAAATGAGATCGGAAGCAAAGCTGTGTTCTATTGCAAGAAATAAGAAAATGCTGGGAGTGACCTGATTCAATGGCTGGTACCAAATTTTTTCTTATTTGTTAAAAATAAAAAAAATAAAAAAAATAAAAAAAATAAAAAAAATAAAAGTGTATAAAAAACACTTTTAAAAATTAATTTAAAATTGGTATTTTGGTGCATTCCATTTCTCATGCAAGGTAATGACATATGTTACCAAAAGGATGGGGGGGTGCACATTTAAAAAAAAACGCAAAGGTATCAGGCCTCAGTTTATAGATTACAAAACATTATTGTTTTTTTCCTAAATTGCCAATTAATTCTTTAACGATTCTGATTAAACAAAACAAAAAAACAAACCCAATGAGTTTATAGGAGAAAAAAAACAAACGATTGAAATTAGGTTGCTTCCTTAGTGGTAAGTCAACAACACATGTGAAAAACAGCAGGAGGCATAAAAAAAGAAAATTAATCATCTGAGTACAGTTTGAACATGTCCCAGATGTTATAAATAAAACTTTGCATTTGATCACATTCAACCTATATATATGATTATCATGTTTTGGAGTCCAAGTGTTGAAATATCCGGATGCAAAACATGATAATCATAAAAATTGGATGATTACGCCCAAAATTTGTTGGTCTCGCTAATGATTTTAAAATATAACTCGCCTATAATTGGGGCTCAATCTATCCAATTTTATATGACAATTTAGGGATCAAATTGGGTTATTTCAAAAGTCCTTTGGCCTATATGAAACAGTCGTTGAGTCCTAAACTGTGTTTCAAGATTTTTTTTTTAGAAAATAACGTATGTGTGTGGACCACCATTTTCATAATCGCCGCCAAACACAAACCTTGCTGTAATACACTAAATTGTATTGAAGACGATAAGTACTTCGTTATTTTCAAGTGGAATTGTTGAATAAACATTACATACCACTCCATACCTGCAGCGCTACACTCAGTCCATTGACTACTTGCTTTGAATCTTCTTAGTTACACCTTCTCAAATCAAGCCAAAAATGATCAACACAGAAAAAAATGAAACAGCTTGAGTGCAGGGTGGCGAAGTCATTCTTTCTTTGTGGTGTTGCTGGTTTAGTTTGAGTTTGGTTTGAATGTATGGATCATGCTCATGGAAAGAAGTATAGTATCTTATCAAAGTACAAGAGGTTGAATACCATAGTTTTAAAACGTATTGTAGTTGTATTTAACTTACATCTGCATACTTACCTGATATGAAAATGTGCTTTTAATAACTGCATATTCTGGCAAGTGAATGAGACATCTGTTGCAAGTGCACTCGTATTTGTAATGCGTCTATGCCAATTTATAAAAAAAATCTTTGGCATTTACTAGGTAATTCGCTGATGTAAGTGCACGTTAGTATCCATTGGTTACTGGTTGTCAAAAAGCCTTGTTGCCAAGCACCTGTTCCAAATTTGGTATACCATAATGATTTGGTGTGTGATCAATGGATATTGGCTCAACCCAAAGTTACATGACCCAGTTTACCTTGGCATCATTTTTTTTAATTGCTCTACATCAGCGAACTACATCGGGTGTGTGAGGTCATCCCACAACTGCACCATTTTGGAAATTTCATCCTCATAGGGGCATGTGATCCCGAATCAAAAATGGCTATCCTTAACAAACACAAAACCCTGATATCATTTACACTCATTTTAGCCCACAAAGCCTTAGTACTTATTTTAATTTTGTCTTATTACCTGGGTAGATGATGCCCATGGTATCCAGGACAAATTGGGAATCCGCCAACTGTTTTTCACCCTACATATTTTGTGAAACTGGCTGCGATTACATACAAGCGTGATCCCCAATGGATATGGGGCCGGCGGCTTAATGTCCCTCCGAAGGCCAGGGGTATTCTTCAGAGTTCGTTTGCTCCAAGTCCAAATGACCCTGAGAGAGCGGAATTCCAGTTTAATCAATATTTTCTTACAACATCAAAGCCAGAATTTATTACCCAAATAATCCCAGCCAGTGCCCCAACCGGGCTTGACCATGGGACTTTCTGCCTAAGGTGAATATCCCAATCAGTGGGCCACGCTCTCCACTTAGGGAGTTTTTAAGCATATCATGAAATGTGCTGTGGTTCTTAACTTCAGTACAGTACCGTATAGGCACATCGCCATGCATTATGGGATTGTTTCATAACACCCTCCTGGGTTATAGCTGCTTGTTTACTTTTTTGCAAGTGAAATGAAACCATCAATGCTAGATTTTGATCATCTAATATGTGAGCCCCAAGTGCATGACAAGCATCAAACCAGGGGGGCGGGCCCCCGCCTCTGAGATTTTCCAAATTTATGAAAAACTGTTTTAATGCAATAAATTGCGCCGAAATGATTTCATTTTGTATTGTTTCCCCCCTTTCCCTTCCCCCCCCCCCCCCATGATGTTTTTCATCCCCTCCTATGATTTTACCCTGGCGGCCCCATCCCCTGGCATCAACGTTCATTGTAAGTGCATTGATTGTCCACATTTCTTGAGCAAAAAGTAAGAGCACAGAAAAAAATAATTTGTTTGTTTTGTGGAATTGACTCAAATCTTTTAAAATATAAAAAACACTATCAGTGATTGCTAAATCGAAAATTGAAAAAAAATCATAAAAAATCAGATTTTTGCATGTCTTTAACAAGTATAGGTATCCTATCTGCCCTGCCAATTATAGGACCATAAGCAACCTAATAAGGATAAAACCGGCTATATTGAGTTATTACTGTCCGTACGGAATCTTACTACAACATGTAATGACTGGAGATTTGTATCTTTGAACACTGTCGTGCAGTTCCTCTGCTTTTCAATTCTTCATTGAAAAAAGTACTTTGAGAATGTATAATTCTACAGCTTATGCCTTCACTTTAAAGCTGTTCCTGCAAATTTTCAAATATTTTGAATCTTTCGGATAAATCATGATAGTGTCTTTAAACACAGTTGAAAAACAAATCCAGCACAACCCAGTGAGAAAATAATCTTTCC